>JBBYHM010104904.1:0-120380 GCA_038381775.1 Adansonia rubrostipa | reverse complement strand
CTTAGTGAAAATGATGGAAAAGATGAAAGATTTGACTTTAAGCACAATTCTCTTGGTTCTTCTTCTTGTTGAAGGTGCTGGAGTGGCTTATTTATACCCTTGATAATGTTTATAGCTGTTGGGAACATTTGGTGAAGGAATATAGCCGTCGAAGCCTTCAAAATGTCATTTTTTGTTGTTCCCCATGCCTCTATATCGTACAATTGAATAGTTATCGATACATTGTGTTTAACGGTCCAAAATATGACCGTTAAACAGTCCTATATTGATATAGAAAGATCTATCTCAATACATGAATAGTCCTGTATCAATACAGAATGATCTGTCTCGATACATGAATACTGATTTTTGCATTTTAAGGTCATTTAGCTACTGTTAAGTATTGTATCAATACATACACATAGTCTACCGATACGTTCATATGAAAATCAATTTTAAAAGGTTTGTCATGACTTTAAAACATGTAAAACTTATCTAAAAAATGTTTTATATAAAAATATATATTAAAAACACATTTTTGAGTGCTTAAAGGAGTTAAAATGCATTTTAGTATTTTTCAAAGTGTTCATAAAATATTTCATGGAAAAATACCAATCTTGAAAATAATTAAACACAAGCTAATTAAGCTTAAGTTTTAGTTATATCAAAACTAAGATAAATTCAAAGCTAATCTAGCTAACATCTACAATGCATTCAGCTAAAGAGTTACCACCTAACTTATCTAAAAGTTAAATAAAGATGCAATTGGTAAATAAGTTACCTATTCAATTAGTTCTTACATGGCTTGTTGTGCTATCTTCAAGGTTATGTTAGAATAAAAAGGTACTAGCTCATTAAGAAGATTCAAATGTTGATCTTCTCGTATTATAGTTGAGGGCTGTAATAATGCAAAAATAATGAGGAATAATCATCTAGTTTTAAAACCTGACTAAATGATTATTATGTATATTTTGTTGAGAATGAAATATGTTTGAATTCATAAAAGATGTAAACAAGTAAAATAACTATGAAGTTATCACTACGCAGCATACTTTATGCTAATAGGCCACACTCTATTATCTAGTCCCATTGTATTAAGACTATCTTAATACGAAATCGAATGGTATATCTAAGAAAAGCCCACTAGGTTAGGGGTAGCTTATTAAGTTCATAGAGATGACCTTGATCTAGTCACATTGTGATGATGATTAGTAGGGCACCTAAACTCTAAGAAAAGCAAGTGGTAGTCAGCGTTCTTGAAATCATTCAAAGTTTTATTGAATAGCTCAGTAAGGACAATCATGATGAAAGGTTTGACATCTCTAAGGAATTGTTCCTAAACAAGGTGTCAGAGGGTAGCCTGGTCAGGCCTCATGTGATAAAATATATTTCAACACTTAAGCATATTAGATGTGTCATGGATAATGATCAATGTATTATAATTGTTCTTTCTTATGAAGAGAGACAAATGATATAATAAACAAACATGCCATATGAATAGGGAGTTAGATTAATAGAGTAGAGAAAGTAAGGAATACTTTAATACTATCAAAGTAGGAAATTTAGAGAAGTTACATGATAGACATCTTTCGAGATTTATTTACTTCTCTTCATATATGATACCTGGAGGTTGGCACTTAAATATGTGTGACACATTGTAAGAGCAAATTGGAAAAAGTAGTGAAGAAATACCATGAGAAGGGCAACTTATAGATATTGATCAAAGCTTGCCTTCCTAATGTTTGTGGAACATTATTATGATTTATTTTGGCAAAAACATAGAATTTAATCTATGTTATGGTCTCTCTATTCTCAAACATAAGCTTGCAATAATATAGAGAAATAATGATGGGCTAACATGGAGAAGGCAACCCAGCTGATACATATCAAGCTTGCTGATCCATCTAGTAAATTTAATAAACTTTCATGATTTATTATTGAATACCTTGATGTTTTGCTTTCGACAATTATGGGCTGAATTATGAGGATAGTTTTAGGGAGTATATTATGAACATACATATGCTTTTGATGACATAAAGATTCCATACTTTTTAAATCCTAATTTAATAAATCATAGTAGATTTATTCTACAAACTTTGTCATTGTTTACATCAAATAAACATATATAAGATATGTTAAGGCCCATGTCAATTAGAATTCAAAAGAGTTTTGAATTGGATTCCCTATAAGAAATCTCACATATGAGATTTAGTGGGAGTGTATAGTTACTATTCATGAAAAGGTGACAAATAAAGTTATAAGTACTTAGATGTAATATTGAAAAAAGTTTTTAACTAGAAAGATTACATATTTATATTTGAGAGCCATTAAATAAATCATTTCATCAAGGCTCATGAAAGTGATTAGTTTTGGACCTTTAACTACAAGCTAATTAAGTTGATTCCATTAACGGTAAGACAACTGAGCCGCATGATTGGAATCAAGGACTTATTATAATCCAAACAATTTCATGACTTGATAATAAAAATGATCAAGAATGCATTAGCATATTCTTTGAGAAATCATCACTAAGAATAATATGATTATTTCAAGTGCAAATGGGAGATGTTGGTGTGTGTCCTTGAACCAATCAAATTGAGACATAGGATGCATAGCCAATTAACTATATACATGTTACTATATTATAGTTACAAAAGGTTTTCCTTCATGTTAGTGGTGTGATTGATTGTCATGCAAACACTAATTGGATAAGCCTTTAAAACACAATGGCCTTGTAAAGGAATCGTAAAGAATTACAATTATAGAATCTTTATGCATTAAAGCCATGTTTCTAAAAATGTTTGTAGTCATTGCATTGTCAAGACAAGCCATAGACAATGCACAAAGACTAGCATATGATGCATGTAATTAGTTTCATGAGTTGAAATATATAGGATACTTTGGGATATCATATGGGTGTTTGTTTTATGAAACAAGTTCACTGAACGTGGCTTGAATGAGAACTTCATTTGTTATTAGTCACTCAACTATATATGGAACATGTTCTCATATGTTAGTCGTGTAGGTAGTCCTCAGATTTGTGATACTACGTCATCTCATATCAGGAGTGTCATGCTTAGATTTGCTTAAAACAAGTCCACAATAAATAGATACTTAAGGTAGGGTACGTTAGGTATAGTATGATCCATATGGTAGATAGATGAGTGATCTAGACAGGATTAACCACTTTGAGTGACATTGGAGACATATGTTGAATAATTTTGACTAAGATTAATCGGATTAAAAATCTTTGGCTAGAGTATAATGAATTATTAGGAATCATTCCTTGTAGATGCATAATCGTTGACCATGGTTAGAAGAACATGGATTGAAGCATGAGTAGACACTGTACCATGCTCATGCTTATTCTGGGATATTTAGTGAAAGGATCAACAGTATTACAATGATAGGCTAGTTACTAAAATGTTTCGATAAGGTCATATCGTCTCTTCAACATTTGGTTGGTCATGATAGTTTGCTTGATCCCACTCTTGATTTATGAACTTGATTAATAAGATTAATTATTTCATTGTAAACACATTGGGAATCTAGTGGATCACACACAATAGGATGATATTGTTGAATTAGAATCAGGATATAATTAAGTTTGACTTAATTAAATAAAAGATGATTAAATGGAGGACTTAATTAAAAAGTTCAATTAAGAATTTATTTAGGACAAAAAATTTAGATTTTGTGAATATAGTATATAAGATTGTCTTATCTAGATAACGTCTAAAATAAGAAATTCTATGTCTAGATGGATAATGTCTAATTTGAGACATACTATGTCTAAATGGATATGTCTAAATTAAGACATTACATGATGGAATTATCCTAACTGTATTTCTTTCATAATCTTATCAAAATATTAATTATTCAGATGATTAATATTAATAAGATTATTATTAAATTAAATTGTTTTAATTTAACTTATGAATTTTATTTAGATTAAAATTCATAAAAGGATTATTTAATTTAGCTAAATGATTTTTTATTTGTTTTATATTTAATTATGTCATAATTATATGAAATATATAAAATTTATTTATATGATAAATAAAATAGTTTAATTTAGATTACACTCCAAGGAAACCTAATTTAGCTAACTAAACTATGGTGCTAGACTTATGTCTAGATTTATGGTGTTTTTGATCGAATTCCATTAAGCCATTTTATGTGCTAGGTTCGGCTACCATAGTGTGTAAAAGTTGGAATTAAAGTTAACTTGCTTAGGATGAAAGAGTTTCACTTAAATGTAGTGTTTTGGTTTGATTGCAAGTCTCTTTGAGATTTTCTTGTACAATTCAATAAGTCAAGTTACACCAAGAGAGATTCTGAAGCCTAGAAGTGTGGTGGAAAGGAAAAACCCTTGTAAAGTGGTTGTATATGAGAAACATAATTTTCTATAAAAGTTTTCTTGTATTAGATATTACTCCAGATTATGATTTCTGAGAGTTAGGTAATTCTTTCTCAGATGTATGATTTAATTTTTATTAAAGCTGATTTTTTGTAAAACTACATTTTAGCTCCTTTCTAAGGATTAGCAGGATGCCCAGCTAATTTTGAGTTTATTGTTTCAACTATGCATTTATGTTAAATGTTAATTTTTAAATGCCATTTATTCATGATGTTGGACTTCACTAGGAATGCGAATTCCTATTAAAAAGAATTTTTCATGGGCCTAAATTAAAGTGTAAGATTTTGGGCTTGATGAATGAACAAGTGCATGCAAAACATGACAAAGATTTTAATCTAAGCAAAGGTTAATAACAACTTTAAAGCGTTTGCTCCCTATGGCTTCAGGATCAGCATCAACTTTTTGGAGTCCATTTTCTCCAAAGTTGTCCATCGATCGTCTTAAAATTATTTCTTATTTTCTCCTTATCCAACCATCTAAGCACTTGCATTTCTAAGATGAATTGTATCTTTTAACCAACTACAAATAGAACTCTTGATTGTTAAAGACATCAGACTTAAAATGCAAACTAAAAGAAATTCTTATGTGATTAAAACTCTGCTCTTTAGTTACATAGGACTTGGACTTCTTTCCCTATCAAAGCAATAATCCCCTTTATTGATTTTGCATATCAAAACAATTGCCAAAGGCTGTGCATTAGAGAGCTTGATAGATTTGTTGCTTTTAAAAGCCTATTATGTGAGTCCTATTTTTTCTTCACTTCTATTTCCATCAAGTTTGATTCTTGCTTTTTATTTTATTTTTTTTCACATAGCGGTGCATACGTTGGAAAGCTTCAACATTGCAATGCTTTTTGTGTATCAAGCCATTTGCTACTCTTGAACACTGGTATCAAATACCTTCCTTGTATCTAATTTGCTCTTCTAAAATAATCAAATCTCTTGCATTATATTTTCATGCGTATTGACACCTCATCTTTTTGCATTACTTGCAACCACATAATTAACCATGCATTCCTTGCAGGCCCATGTCTTTACGTCTTGCTTACTATATTGTTGGCACATATATTCATTTTTTTTAGCCTGCCACTTGTAAATAACAAGAATTATTCCATATGCCACTTTTAGGCATTAAAGTCCATATACATTCTGGCCTTAATGGTCACTGGTAGCCATGTAAGATGTGTCTTAGTTTTGTTGTAAACCAAAATCTAGTCGTAAAAGAACTTTAAAAACAACCTATAGCCATAAAAATTCCTTTTTTTGTAGCCATCACGTGATTACCATACATATCATAACTATCTCACAATTTCTTGAATAAACAAAGAACCATTATTTTCTTAATGCTAATAGTTTTTTTCAAAAGTATCATGTTGTACTTCAAAGACCATAAAGACTATCTTTGTCATTCTTTCCAAGAAAAGCAAGATATTGAAAAAGGATTACATTTATTCATCAAGAAGCCTATACCTAGCAGATATAAATCAACTTGACCTTATTCGATTTTCCTACCGCTTTGATAGATTGGTCAATGGAATTTTCTTAAGTTTCTCATTCTTTTTCGAAGGTAAGTGTCTACAATCTAATCTCCTTGTCAAGACCAAAAATTCTATCAGCTTTGAAAAGTTTGATTTTGATTCACATATCAAGACCCCAAATTTTATCATATTTTACACAATTGATTCTGATGCTTATGTCTAGACATAAATTCAATTAGGTTTGACTCAGTTGATTCTGATGCTCATGTTAAAGCCATAAATCCAATCAGTTTTAAAGTCACATTATTGCCAAAGAAACATAATAGGGATTTTCTTTTAAGATTTTTAGGGAATTTAGCTATATGCTCAAGAATTGGGAATGGATTGAAAATGTTTTATATCACTTCAAGTAGGTGGTTTTGCTAATCATTGAATTTTCTATAATAAAGTAATTCCATGTGCTACTGAATTTGATGGGATTTGATAGCAAAGGAAGATTCTTTTTGAGATGTTATTAATATCAATTTTCTATATTTTATCATTTGAAGAAAAATAATGAAAATTAAATCCCTATCAAAAATTGGATTAAATTTTGGTTTCATGGAAAATCGTGTTGTTCAAAGTCATCTGCTCAAAAAATAAGAAAGTTTGCTCATCTAAGAACCAAATAACTCTTATTGGGATTATTTGGAAACATTAAGATTAGGAATGGTAGAATATAAAGCATGGACTACACTTGGAGTTATAATGTTCAAAAATAGACACTTACTTAGTTGGTTTCCTTTCTTGTTGTATTTGTGTGTTTGTTTTGCCAAGAAAAGATTTTGCATTTGTCCAGCCAGAAAATTTTAATATAGCCAACTTGATGGCATTTGGAAGAATTGTTATTCTTGTGATCCAAGTGTTGGTCAGTATTTACCATGGAGTTAATCAAGTTGCATCTTCTACTCATAGGCTTTTTAGATACATGTTTGTGGATGGCTAAGTAATTATTTCTGAAGTCACTTTCCAAATCCAGATGATGTATGTGGATCCTTGATGACCAAGTTTTTTAGAGAAGATAAAGCTAAATACTTTAATGATCATGGTGCTTGAAAGTTGATTCATACTAACATAGTATGGCTTGCAAACTTATGTCCTAGAAACAGAGATAAAGTAATTATTGATAATGAGGTTCTCAGTAGCATTGATCATGGATTTTGCATAAGCATCTCTTTAAGCTATTTGCTTACTTGATACAATTAAATCATTAAAATAGAACTTTAGAGTGCTTATTGGTTTGGAAGAGAATTTGTAATATTCTCAAAGTTCTCAAGGAAAACATTGGTTTTGGATCTATGGATGATTTATGGAGATTGTGGGACATTTGCACTTGTTCTTGTACAAAATCTAGATTTATTTTCCCAGCTTGTTCCAAAATCTCAATCATTAAGTAACTACTAGATACGTGGAATTATGGACTTAAATTCATAAAGCATACCTTAAAGGATTCTATTAGTGTTTTGATTTTGAGTATTTGTACAACCCTATCATAGAAAAAAAAGAATTTAAGGGACATTGTTGAGAAAAGTTCTTTAAAAGTCAATGCTTTAGTTACCACAAAGTTAAGCAAGGAACATGTAAAGACTTTAAAAGTAGTTTTTCAATTAGTTTTGTTAGTCAGTAAAGCACAAGTAATTTCACACAAAGTTATTAAAGGAAAGTATATTGTGAGTATTGAAGATTCGATCATTAGTAATGATAAACACTAAAAATGAATCAAGCCAAAAGAATTTTTCTTATGGTAATACACCCCTGCCAAAGTGAAGCTTCAGTTTGTAACCTATATAAGATAAAAAAATAATAGCTGAGATTAAGAATAATGTTTCAAGTGCTACCCCAAAACATGCTCGTCGAAACAAGGATACTTTTGATATTGATAGGATTTCGTAAGCTCTCTTATTATAGCTAGTGTTGGTGTATGCCCTTAAACCAATTGAATTGGGACATAGGATACATGGTCAAATAACATCATACATGTTAGTGGCATAATTGACCCTCATACAAACACTAATTGCATGAAGCCTTTGAAGCAGAATGGCCTCAGATGATGGATCCTTATACATTAGAGCTATGTTTCTAAAAATGTTCCTAGTCATCGTATTGTCAAAACATGGCATTGACAATGCACAAAGACTAGAATATGCTAAGCCTCTATGCACAAGATGCATGTAACATGTTGATCTCATAGAGTTGAAGTATACGAGACATTTGGGGATAGGATATAAGTGTTTGTTTTGTGAAAATAAGTTCATTGAACATGGCCTGATTGAGAACTCTAAATTGTAATGTCACTCAAGTGTCTATGGAATATGTACCCCTGTGCTAGTTGTGTATAATAGTCCTTTGACTTGTGATACTAGGTTATCTCATATAATGTCACCTCTTAGATTTAAATTGAGACATATCTCTAGTGTTCTTGACTATGGTTAGTTGCATTAAAGTCTTTGGCCAAAGCACGATAGGTTGTAAGGAATAGTCCCTTAAAGATCCATGATCAATAACCATAAATTGTAAGAACTAATATGGATAAAGGTTTGGGTAGCAATTGCTCCATACTCATCTTCTGTCTTGGATATATGTTGAAGGGACCATATCACATTAAAAGGCTAGTTATTGAAAGGTTTCTTTAAGGTCACACTGACTTCTTTAACATTTAGGTGGTCATTATGGTTTGCTAGATCTTGCTCTTAATCTATGAACATGATTAATAAGATTATTTATGTTCATTGCTAACATGTTGGGAACCTAATGGTTCACACACAATAACGTAGATCTATTGGATTATATCCAAGATTTAATTAAGAATGACAATTAAATAAAAAGGTAATTTAAATAGAGGACTTAAATGAAAAGTTTAATTATTGAAGACAAAATTAGATTTGTGAAATCTAGATTTTATCTTCTAATTAAAACATTAATAATAAGATTGTCTTATTAAAATAATGACTAAATTAAGACATAAAGTGTAAAGGTGGACAAACACTAGTTCTACTTGAAATAAGATTTCTACTAGACTAGGGATTTGATTGGGAATCAAAATTTTCTATGACATGTCTTGAACTAAATCCCTTGGAATATTATTGTAAAATTAATTATTCAATAATTAATGTTAAATAATATTATAATCAAATTAAAAATAGTTTTAAGCAATTTACAAATTTTTTAGTGATCAAATCTATAGGGGTGCGTGTATACTAGCTAATTTGTGTTTTCGATTTATTTATTTAATTTTTATAATTACTTGCTAATTATATTTATTAAATAATTAATTGGATTAAATTCATGGAAACACAAGACTGGCCCAAAACCCTATATTGCACTAATTACAAGGATTGTGGTCCAAGCTCATTAGGTTAAATCCTTTAGCCTAATATGGATGATGGATTTCAGCCAAGACATGGGAAGAAGGGCTAACCATAAAGTTTATTTGAAACTAGGGTGGTTAAATTAAAACAGCTAAAATAAGGAAAAGAGTTTACACTTGATTTAAGAGTTTTGATTAAGATAAAATTATTTCATCCTAAGTCTAGCTAGGACTAGAATTAAGCTACTTTATAAAGACTTGATAGGGTAGAAAATTTTAAGGATTCTTTTTTACCTCATTGAGAGAGAAAATTTTTGTAAAGGTTACAAAATATTTTCTATGGTTTTTACGCCACCTACTCCTATTCTTGTTCTTGTTTCTATGCTAACCTCCTTCGAAAATTGTTCTTGGTTTTTGTTTGGGAAAATAAGAAAAATTATCTTTTATTTAAGGCTTTGCTACCCTTCTAGACAGCACTAAAGAACCACCAGATCTGAAGAAGGTTTCAATAGTCACTTGTGTGGATAACCGTTAGAGGTAAGACATGTATGCTGCTTGTGGTCTTCAAGAAACCTTGTAGTAAGACTAGATTATTTTTTTTTCAAGATTCTTGAAGTTGTTTTGTTTTATATTTTGACATTTAAAATTCAAGGTAACCTTTTAACATATGGATCATTGAATCTTGATGGAAAATTTTAATTTTTGCTTTATGTAAGCCCTTTCGTAAAGATCCATTAGAAAGTTTGACTATTTCTTTTGTTACTATTCTCGCTGCTTTATTCTTGATATTTTGTTAATTTTTGAAACTAATATCTGCATGAAGTCAGACTGTATCGGTAAAGAGACCTGTATCTCTAGAATTTTTGAAGTTTAGTGCTGAAAAAGTTATATCTGATAGTCAGTTGAAACTTGCAACCATTTTGTGGGAAAACATTCAACCAAAAATTGTTTGTGCTCTTTTGATCAAGCTTCTTCACTTATTGAGGATGTCTATAAGATTTGTGATGCAATAGAATGAATTAAGGCTGTTGATTCATTTTCATTGAGAAGCATGGTGGAAAACTACTTTTGACAAGTCCAAAAGTTTAATGATCTTGAATCCTCCATCTTTTCTTATATGTCATCTAAGGATCAAATTGAAAAACTTTAAACACTTAAAGCTTGCCTTGAAGGTTCAACATTACTAAAAAATAAAGCTATTGTGAACATCAACACTTTACAGTTAGACTTGGAAGATATAGAAAAATAGTTTATTTCTTTGTAATTGAAAAAGCATAACCTGACTCTTCACTTAAAGAAATTGAATCTAAGTTGGAGGAAAGGAAAGTTAACATTTTCAAGAGTCATAAGGAGTTGAGTTCTATAAAAACTTCTACTAGCAATAGCAAGAATGAAGTGAAAAGCTTAAATTTGTTGAGAACCTTGTCGGAAGCTTCTCGAAAAGATGAAAAATTTCAAATGAAGCCTTGAATTTTTTTGATATAATGTCTTTCTTTGGAATTTTAGTTCTTAAGATTGTTTAAAGATTTTTCCAAAATTGTATTTTTTTCAATTTTGGGAATAATTTTATTTTTACTCTATATATCATCTTAGTAAACAATCTTTTGAACTTTCTAAAGTATTTGTGTGAAAGCTTCTTATGGACTACAAATTAAACTCCAAAGGACTTTTAATTTGTAAAAAGAACAACTTCAATAATGACATTTAAATAGAAAATGATCATGACACTTTCAAGTATAAAAAATAATATCTGAGTTGAGCAAAATTTTTTTAATTTTTTTATTGATTGAACTTGGCAATGAACTAAGCTACTTATGTACCTTTTAAAGGACTATGAGTTGAGCAATTTTTTTTTAATTTTTTTGTTGATTGAACTTGGCTATGAACTAAGCTACTTATATACCTTTTAAAGGACTAAGCCATAACATAGTTTAATTTCTTTTGCACCCTAGCTTTTGCTTAAGTTGTCCTAAAATGATTTTCAACTTAATGGGTATTTTCAATGTGTACTTTAAACTTGTGCTTAGGTGCGTCATTTTCTAAGTATAATACTGCTTTATAAATTTGCCATTGATTGGTCTAACATTAACACCATCTTGATCAACAATCTTGTACACACCATTGGTTTAGATTTTTTGAACAACGTATGGTCTATCCCATTTTAAAAGGAACCTGTTACCAATATAATGTGAGGTATTTATGGGTCTTCTCATCGTATGAACTAAGTCTCCAAGTTGAAATGACCATGGCTTAATTTTCTTATTAAAAGCTTTATATAATCAAGCTTCACAGCACTCTAAGCACGTTATGCTTCTAGCCTTTTCTTATCTAAGGCTTCCAATTACTTTTAATGTAGGCACACATTGTCTTCGCTAGAAAGACCTTCTTAGATTTTAATCCTTAATGACTTAATTTGTTGCTCAAGTGATGGAACTGCTTCTACACCATAAACAAGTGCGTATGGAATAGCTTAAGTTAGTGTGAAATATGTAGTTCGATAAGCCCACAAAGCTTCTCACATCCTTTCATGCCAATGTTTCTTTGAATGGCTAAAAACTTTCTTGAAAAGATTGCAAAAAATCTTGTTGAAAGCTTTTGTTAATCCATTTATTGGAGCATGATATATTGAAGAATAGTACTTTTTGAAGTTAAACCGTGCACATAATTTGCTCGTATCAAACTGTTTTTCCATTAACAGTTATGATGTATTAAAGTACACCATATTGATAAATGATGTTAGTCTGAATAAAAGATAACCATTTTTTCTTCGCTTCCTTGTAAGATGCTGTTTTTGCCCATTTTAAAAAGTAATTTGTAGTAGCAAGTACATACATATGCCTCACTAAGCTTTTCGATAATGGTCTTACCAAGTCAAGTTCCCAACCATCAAACGACCAAGATGCAATTGTTGGATGCAATAGCTTAGGAGGTTAATGGATGAAGTTAGCATGAAACTAACAAGCTTGCTTCTTGACATAGTCTATGCTATCTTTTAAAATTATAGGCAAATAATATCACATTCTTTTAATTTGAAATTGCAACTTAGCTCCACAATAATGTGCAACATAAACTTTATATTAAGTTTTTGTGAGGCTTTGGATGATTTGTCTTTCCTAAATATTGAAGAAAGACTCCGTTAAAGATTGATGGTAAAAAGCACCCTTGAACTAAATAAATCAAGGAGCCCAACTTTTTCACTTTTGTTTTATACCTTGGATCATTTGATAATTTATTGTTCTCTAGATAATCAATCAACAGTTATATCTAATCTTTTTTGCAACTTTATAAATAGAAACAAACATTGGATCTACAACAAACATTTGTATCATTTTCAAAAATATTGGGCCTATTCTCAAAACCTTTTGGTATCATTTTTTAGGAATTTCAAGTATTATTTTTTTCAAAATCTCCATGTATCAGGTGTCAAAACCTCTAGATATCATCTTTAAAACCTCTAGATCTCATTTGTGAAACCTTCGAGTACATCTGTAGGAATTTTAGGGTATTAATTTAGAACTTTTCATTTAAAATTTTTCAAAATCTTGAAAGCATTTTTCATGCTGAGTAAATTTAAACTTTACAAGCAGTTGGATGAGCATTTAATCTTGTTAGGAATTTTTAAAGTTTATGCCTTGTTGGAGGAGCTTTATATCTTATTAGGAATCTTTAAAATTTTATGCCTCATTAAAAAGAGCATCTTTGCTTTAAGGAAGCTTAAAAGTTTATGCTCATTGGGAAGAGTATTTTCTTTCTGTTTGAAAATTTTAAAGTTCATGCCTCTTCAAGATAAGCATTTTCATGTTGTGTCCATGTCCCTTTGGAAAAAAAAAGCATTTTCATTTTCAAAAGAATTTAAAGTTTATGCCTCACTAAGAAGAGTATTTCCTGAAGGTTTGTGATTGCAATGATGTTTGACGACAAAGGTGAAGGTGTCTATGTCATTGCACACTTTCTATTTCATAGTAAGTATACAAAGAGAGGTAGCTATAGGCATTAAATTTTTGCTTGGGATTCTTAGTTTGTTCTTAAATCTTGAATTAGGTGTTGAATCCATTATTGTTCATGGTGCTAGTTTCTAGGTTGTGAATCTAATTTCAATTTAGGCTTCATATCTAATAACAAAAGACCTAAACTGCTCTCTAACTCCCATTATATCAAATTATTTTTATTTTTTTCTATTTTATTATTATTTTTTGACTTGCTTGATTTCTTAAAGAAAATTTAACGGGTGCCTATAGGTATCAGTTAACGTTCCTAAAATTAGAAAAAAAATAAATCATTGCATTTCTTTTCTTAGATTCCATGAAAATGATTGATTTAGTGTAAAAAATTTCTAAAAAAAGTTTTAGGTGGTTAACGGATGACTAGGCACTCGTTAACCGAACCTAATCTCTTATTTATTTTCCTTTTCTCTGTTTTTTTTACTTCTTATCCTTTAATTTAAAATAAAAATCAAATTTTGTCCTTGGTTGTTTTAAATCCGTAGCAATTAACATCCAAAAGCAATACATTTTATTTGATTTTGAACATTAATTTCTAGAAAAAGTAATCATATGCAACTTTTGAAAATCAAATTAAATTTTATGAGGTTCGAATATGATTTTGGAAGGTTTCCTTGCCTGATTCCTTCTACGTATGGGAGTAATTCATTGCAAAAATGTAATTACAAGATAATCAACAGAACGCATTTATGATGCTAAAAAAATAATCACACAAAATAAAACAACCACGCAAAGGATAGAAAGCAAGAATAGAAAAATAATAATAGTGGTAAAATTCTAGAAACAACTAAAAGTTTTCATTGTGTAGCTATTGAGATTTAGTTGTTTTAGAGAATCAAAGAAGGATATTTTTGGTTTTGAGAGTGGTTTACTAAAAAAACATGATTTTTTTCTAAGTTTTGGACTTTTTTGACGAGCTTTTGTCATCAAATCCTAGTAAAGGGATGAAGAGCAACAAGAATAGAAGAAATAAGGGTTGAAGGATTTCTTTTTGAAATAAGGTATAAAATGAAAAATAAGTGACATTTAAAGTTAGAAGGGGCAAGTCAAAGGCTAACTTGCATAGGTTACTACTCTCATTAATGCTGGTGATCCTTTTCCTTTTATCTTTTATCGTTTTTGTTATTTCTTTGATTTTTTTTTATTTGATTCATTTCATTTAGTTTAATTTAAATAATTTGGCTTAGTTAGTTTTAAGTTAATTAATTAATTTTAATTAATTCACTTAATTGTTTTAAATCCATTTTAAATCTTATTTTAATTAGTTTGATTTAATTAACTAATTTAATTTTAATTAAGGTCTAGATTTAATTTAAGTTAATTACTTTACTATTTTTTTTAATTCTAGTTTTTTCTACTTAGGTTATATTATGTGAATGACATATGTTTTATCTTGTTTTTTTTCTTCACCATTTCTAGATTAAGATAAACTATTCACAAAATAAGAGGAAATTAATTTAAAGAAATTAAAACAAATTTACATAAGCTATGGCACATATTTGGTAATCATGTGCTTAATAGAAATTAATTTAAATCTTGCTAATGGTTAAACTCTAAAGGGTTGCAAGAGGTTGACCTTTAAGAATTTTGTATATGAGAAAAATCTTCCTAAATTTCACAAGCATGATGGAGAGTTTAGGTGGAAATTTTAATATTAAAGATCAAGATCTATTTCTATTAATTTTATATGTGAAAACATTAGAAAATTAAGATAGAATTCAAAGTGCTTGGACGCTTTTGCATAAAATATTAAATTGAATTTGACGATAAAGTTTCTTTAAATGAGCAAAATTTTCCCTTATATACTCTTGAGGGAAGAAAGTCTTTCTTAGAATTCTACCAACATGATAGAGAATTCCTTAAAAAGCATTTTTAATGTTTAAATTTTGGGTCCTAGAACATGCTTAGGATGCAAATCCTGAGCGTAGCGGACTTTGGTGTTAATTTTGAGGTTTGCTAGTCATCGTAAAATGAACATCCAAAGCAGTTGCAAGTAATTCTTTTAGGTTTGGTGTGATTAGTCACATTTTGGAATTCATCTTTTGAGGGTCACAGAATCATGAAGAAAGATTCTAAAGTCCCCTTATAAACCAAATTAAAATTAAGGTTTAAGAGTTGCTTATTTTTACACAAGTATGAGCACTCCCATAATGCCTATAAATTGGTACCTTTTAATCATATGTTATCTTAAATCTTCAATAAAATTGGTTTTAAATTTCGGTATATAAAAATAATTACCATGACATGAAATTATTTTTATTGTTATTATCATTCGTTTTTAGAATGAAATAAGTCTTGTTATTTTTTTGAAAAGAAAAACATTTTCATGCTCCACCAATAAACCTGATAAAGCACAAAAGTTTTATTTTTTTTGACTCTTTGAAAATTTCGATTCACTATTTTAAAGAGGGTATTTTGTTGTTAAAAATAATCGATGAAAGTCCTTCCACATATTAGAGAAAGAACTATGGATATTGCCCCGATTATTTATAAAAAAAAGTGACATTATATATATTATTAAATATTTAATTTTAACATAAAAGAAATTACAATGACACCTAGGGCTCGGTTTTGACATAAAATTGCAAAACTAACCCTAAAGTCCATGTTTTGATGGAAAAAGATTAAAATGGCCTTAAAGGTTCGTTTTTTACATAAAAGTGCTAACGTAATCTCAAGGATTTGATTGTAGTGCAAAATTATTAAAAATGACCTTAAGGGACATATTTTGACATAAAGTTGTAACATGACCCTAAAAAACATGATTTTGATGTAAAATTACTAAAATGACCTTAACATACATATTTTGACATGAAAGTGCTAACATAATTTAAAGGATTCAGTTTTCATGTAATGCATTTGGAATAAGCTAATTGACTCAGTTTTGATTCTAAACTTAGCTAAAAGATCAAAACACCCTTATATTGCATTTTTTCTTAGAAGATTACCTAGATCCCTATAACTCATTCATCGAACCTTAGAAAACACCTTAAAAATGCATGTTGGATAATGGAAATTACTAAAAGACCCACATAAGATTTGGTCAATAAGGAAAATGGCCCAAAAATTTAGTTTGTTTAAAACAAAGGTAGAAAATAAAATGGATAATTTTAAGCTAAAAAACTCAATCCCATTTTGAAAATCTTTTAATATGGACAAACTTATATGAATGACAATATAAACTTAAAAGAATAAGAGAAATAAAAATAAAGTAAAATAAATAACAATGTAAAGTAAATAAAGAACATAAAGTAAATAAATTGAAATAAAGTAATAATGGAACATAAAGTAAGTAAAGAACATAAACATGAAATAATAACCAAAATGGAAGTAAAAGCAAAATAAATAACATGAACATAATAGCAATTGTAACAATAAGTAAATCAAATTAAATAAGCATAATTTAAATAACATTAATTGTAATATTTTGCACATGCTTGGCTTCTAAAAGGATTGGAGAATCTTTACCTCTAGTCATCATCAAGTAAAAAACTTAAGATCATTAAGCTTTAATTTGCAACTTAAAAAAATAACATTAAACTAAATAAAGCAATAAGAATATTAAAAAAACCATTTTATTCTTGCTTGGCCAAATGAAAGGTTTGAAAACTTTCAAACCATTGTAACTTACTATAATTTTTTTGCAAGGCCAATGTGTTTCATGGGCTTTATCTTCATAAAACTTTCTATAACAATTATTCAAAGGAAATCTTATGGATAAAAAATATTTCATTAATCATTTATAATAAATATAATGTTTATTACATGAAATCAATAAACGCTAATACCTTAAAAGCTATGATGATTGGCTTGTAGGGTTTACACTAACAATCTCCTACTGGAACTAATGCCAATCACCCATATGTCTAAGTCCCATACTTTTCATATGACGATCATGTTTCTACTGGGGTAAAACCTTAGTGAAAGGATCAATTGTATTATCCTTAGTGGGTACTTATTCTAAACTAATATCATGTCTCTCTATTATATCTTTAATGATGTGATACCACCTAATACATGTTTAGATTTCTGATAAGACCTTGGTTCCTTGGCTTGTGCTATGATTTCATTGTTGTCACAGTAAATAGGTATTGGATCAACAATGCTTGAAAGCACACCAAGTTTAATAACAAACTTCTTCATCCAAAATACTTCCTTCACTACTTCAAAACCAAAGATATATTTTGACTTTGTTTGTTGAATCTACAGTTGTCACCTATCTATAACTTTTCTAATTGACTGTAGCTCCATTATAGGTAAATATAAAATTGCTTTGTGATTTGAAGTCATCCCAATCTAATTGGAATCTTGCATCGGTATATCCCCTAACTTGGAGATCAACCCCTCAATAAACTAGATATATATCCTTAGTGCTTCATAACTACTTTATAATATTTTTTATAGTACTATAGTCACCTTCACTAGGATTACTTTTATATCTACTCATGATACTTAGAGCATATGATACATCTAGTCTACTACATAACATGGCATACATGATGGATCTAACTACCAAGGCATATGGAATCTTATCCATTCATGTCATATCATATGATGTTTTAAGACATCTTTTTTGAGTTGTGCATACCATGTACCATAGATAAGTTTTCTCTCTTGGAGTTTTCCATCTTAAACCTTTTTAAGAATCTTATCTATGTGCAAGGATTGTGATAAGCTAAGCATTTGTTTTGATTTATCTCCATAGATCTTAATTCTCGTACAAATACAACTTCTCCTAAATCCTTTATAGAGGTTTGAAGTATACGTATGTCAAGCAATATGTCAACAACATATAGCAAAAAAATGATTGCTTACTCGTTTATCTTCTTATAGATACAAAGATCATCAGGAATTTTTTTAAAGCCAAATTTTTAATTGCAGCATCAAATCTGATTTCCCAACCCCTCGAACCTTGCTTTAATCATAAGTGGACCTACATAGCTTAGATACTTGATTTGGATTTGACTTGTGTTAGTTATATTACCTTTGAATAAATCTTGATTTTGATATAACTAAAACTTAAGCTTAATTAGCTTGTGTTTAAATATTTTCAATAGGTATTTTCTATGAATATTTTGAAAACAACTATGAAAAATACTAGAATATGTTTTAACTCCTTTAAACACTAAAAAATGTGTTCCTAATGCATATATTTGTATAAAACATTTTTAGATAAGTTTTATATGTTTTAAAGTCATGAAAAAACCCTTAAAGATGATTTTTATATAAATTTATCAATACACTAGGTTTATGTATTGATATAATGCTTGGCAGTAGCTAAATAACCTTAGAACCTAGAATTTACTATTTATGTATCAATACAACACCATTCGTGTATCAATATAGGACTATTCAACAGTCATATCTTGTACGAATGAAGGTAATATATCAATACACAACATAATGTATCGATACAAACTGAAGGGAATAAATAGATATCATTCAAATGAAGTCTTCAAAGGCTATATTCCTTCACTACTCATTCTCAACAACTATATTCACGATCAAAACTATAAATAAGCCTCTCTAACACCTCAAACAAGATGATGAAACAAAAGAAAAAGCTGAGAGTCATATTCTTCATCATTTCAATTATTTTCTAAGTAGTTCACATTTATCTAGGATTAATTCTTACTATCTTTGTATTTTTTATTTTATATTTTTAGAATTATCATCTCTTCAGCCAAAAATCTTGTAAACATATAATTTAGAGGTTTAATTTGTTTACATTCAAATCCTTATAAAAAAAAGGGAGGTTCCTACTTGACCATTAAAAAGTAGAGAAGGGTTTTATGTTAGCTATAAAAGATAAAAGGATAAAGTTGCTATCTTAGCCTAGAAAGATAAGGAATATAAAGGTTATACCTTTTCCTTGAAAAATAGACAATTCAAGTTAGTGAATTAGGTAAATTTAAAGCAAGCAAGGTCAAGGTAGAAGCAGTAGGTAATTGAGGTTAAACCTTTCTAAATACTTAAGTTTGCTTCTTTTTCCCTAGCTCGTTCATTGTCTTTTTATTATTCACTAACTTGCACTCCAAAGATCATTGTTCAGATTTCTTAATATAAGTTATCAAAGTTTTATTTCGCAGAAAGATTGTTAAGAAATTAATTGACCCCCTTTTGATTTCATTCACTACGAAAAGGTCCAACAGTTAGTATCAAATCTTATGCTTATTCTTAAAGGCTTAACATCCTTGAGCAAAGATTCACAAAAGACCTAAAATATGGCTAGTGGTGATTTTTTCAATATGGGCCAAGAGAGACATTTAATTGTAAGGCCTTCTCTCTTCAACGATAAAGACTATGCTTACTGGAAGACAAGAATAAGGTTATTTGCTCAAGCCAATGATTATCAAGTTTAGAAGATAATCATGAGTGACATATTCATCCCAACGAAGATAATAGATGATTTAGAAGTCCTTAAATTGAGAGCGAATGGGATTAGAAGACATCAAAGTGGTTTAACTAAATGCCAAAGCCATGCACATTCTCTTTTATGCATTACTGCCAGATAAGTATAATCATCTATCCCTACATGATAGTACCAAAGAGATATACGGTAAGTTGGCTATCACGCATGAAGGGACCGATCAAGTCAAGAAGTCTAAATCAGCATGCCCACTATTGACTATGAAACATTCAAGATAAAATTAGAGGAGAGCATCAAAGATATGTTTGATCAATTCAAGGACATCGTCAACAGCTTGAAGGGCCTTAGGAAGATGTATCCCAACAAGGAAATGGTCAAGAAAATATTGAATAGCCTTCCTAAGTCATGGAAGCTAAGGTAACCGCAATTAAAGAGTTAAAGGACCTCAACCTCTTTACTTTAGATGAACTAATTGAATAACTCCTTATATGCAAAATAAAGATGAATCATGGAAACAAGCAAGGAGGAAACTTAGAGTTTCATTAAAGGCTTCCATGAGTAAGGAAGAGGGGGATGAAGATGAGAATGGTGACAAAGTTAAGATGATCATTTTTGCTAAGAAATTTAAAAAACTAATGAAAATGAAAAAAAGGTAATTCTTCTTAAACAAAAATGTTAACAAGGTAATGTGCAACAATTACAATGAATTGGACCATGTTAAATCCGATTGCCCATTGTTGAAGAAGAAAAACAAAACATTTATAACAACTTGGAGTGATAGTGACTCTTTCAATGATGATGGCTCCAAGGAAGACCAAATTGGCAATCTTTGCTTCATGATTGTTGATGAGCCTAAGATAACCTTAGACTTTTTAAATTTAAATTCTTATACTTTTATGAGTTGCAAGATGCATTTGATGAACTTGTAATTGAGTTTGAGCATATGAACTCAAAATATAGAAAAATGATTTCAAAATTGAAAATTAAAAATGATTTATTATTGAAATCAAAAATTAAGTTTAAAAATGAAAAATAAAGATTTGAAAAATGATTATAATGATTCCAAGCTAGAATTGACATTTTACAGCAAGTCAATCTTGATTTAAAAAGGAAAATTGAAAGCTTGGAACAAGAAAAAAAAATCATTTTAGACAAATCTTTTCAAATTAGTATGATCAAATGTGATCATTGCAAATATCATGGTTGTACATCACATATTTTTCCTATTAAGAAAAGGACACAATATAAATTAAGAGAAGTATAGGTTATAAAAGGAACAACTAACTTGTTAAGTAACTCTCAAAGGCCTAAAGCTATTTGGCTATCAAAAAGCCAAGTGATTATTCTTGTAGGTGCTTTGGAGCAATAAGGAGCAAAGCAATACATTTGGATGCACTAGACACACAAGAAAGTAAGATAGGTAACCTCTAAGCTTTAAACTTTAAATTTATATGTTGGTTGCCTATTCGTGATTTTCAAATGTTTTTATAAAAAATATTTTTATTATTTTGATGCAAAACATTTCTAAATGAAAATTTCATGTTTTGCATTTTAGGTGAGTATGAGCTTAATTGTGTGTGCATTTCATGATTTAGTGCTTAATGGTGACATGTTAAATTAATTTGTGAAATGATGTTATGAGACTTAAGGACATGATTTGCATTTTAAGTTAGTATGAGCTTAACTATGTGTACATTTCATGATTTGGCACTTAATGGTGATTTCATTCAAACCGTGTATGCACAAGTTTATAGACACATTCAATGTATTCCAAACTTGTTTAAGCCATAAAACATGAACTTACAAAATAATCAAACATCCTTAGTCTCGTGCAACCATACATTGAAACATAAAGGACTTAGGATGTTTGATTATGTTGTAAGTTCATGTTTTATGGCTTAAACAAGTTTAGAATACATTGAACATGTTTATAAACTTGTGCATACATGGTTTGAATGAAAATTTCTTATTTCAAGACTTTTAGTTGCATATTGCTTGAACTTAAGTTGTTTATATGACCAAGTATGCAAAATCATTGAAACTTGATTTTAAAATTGGTTCTAATTCAAACTTTTGATCATTGAAATGAGTTTCAAATATTTAAAATCAAAGGTTTGCATTAGAATATCAAATCATGGGTTTTGAAAGCAAAATTGCATGTTTTTCTAACCATTTTTCCATAAACTTAAAGCATGTATCAATACCTTGAGCATTGTACTGATACAATGAATACAAACCCAAAAAAATTATATTGTATCGATACACTAGATGCTGTGTTAATATAACATTAAGTGTATCTGTCGGCAATGTGCCCTTAGAAAGATCCTTCATGGATTGGGAATGTATGTGCAACTTAAAAATATTGGTACATGGGGAATTAATAAAATTTTTGACATGGAAGTGTCCTCTTAACGGGGGCTCTTCCTTTATAACTTAGGAGGGGAACCTTTGGATGAATTGCTCCTCTAACCGATCTTAGATGGCCACCATCAAGTGGCCAACACTTAGAGCCACCACTAATCATTTAGGCTAGGCATGATCGAATGCCTATTAAAACCAAAATTTGGAGTTATAGAACTTGAGACATCGGTTCCATGGTTTGCATGGTCCAGAGATTCGAAAATTGGATTCAGGAGCTGGTTATGCATAAAAAGATACGAACTTCCTCACAATGCTAAAAATCAGTACCTTTTTAGCTTTGTCCTAATTTGGTTTTAGTTTCCTTAGTTTTAACTTTCCATCATTTGATATAATCCCTTTTTAATGCATGAATTTTGTATAAAATTGCAAATCTAGGCTTTAAAGAAAATTTGAATCTCATATGTATTCTAGAAAGGTGGGGAACATGGAGATTTTTTATTAAAAATAATTTTTAGATTTAATTTTAAAAATTGGATATTTCATGTCAAGCACTTCGACATATTAAGATGAAACACTGCCTTTATGATTTTGTGAAAAATGATTTTTGGAAATATGAATGCGAGTAACCATCACAAAGGATATGTGTTAGTAAAATGATAACATGAGATAATTGCATAAAATAAATCGCATGAAACAACAAATGGGAAAGGGGAAGGGTGAATGGAATATGTCTTGTAATTATCATCAGTTATCTAGAAATAACCAAAGTTGAAAATTTTGGGATTCATTTTGATCACAGATTAATTGAGTTGTGAAAACTGGGTTTAAATTTTGCAAAAGTTTGGGGAGGATGAAAACTTTAATGATTTTTAGAGGGACAGACTTAAAGGACTTAAACTGATAGAAGTTTGGTAATTTCTTGAAAAGGTGACATTTTGACAGTTCTTGAAAAAGTAGGTGATTTTTAGGTTAAAAGAAATTAATAAATAAAGGTGATAAAATGAAGATTGATTGTGCTTTGATCTGAGCCTATAGTGGTTGATGCATGCCTTCTTTATTCAATGGGTGGATCAAGATCACATTGAGGCATCTAATGCCTTGGAAATGTATTTAGAGAAAATCAACTAATCTTGACCAATGTTGAAAACAAGGGTGCTACCCCCTTTCTTGATTTTATTTTGGGTAAATTTGGAGGTTCCGGGGGTGGGGTAAGATACTATTGCAAAGGTGACTTGATAAAGGTTAATGTAAACATATTCCAAAGATCCTAAAAAATCTCTTTCCAAGTGGAAATAAATTTTGAAATTGGGTCTAATGTGATGCTGACAGCACACATAAGGGAAAAGATGTAGCAAACTTTGAAAAATCATTTTCTACTTATACGAAATCATTAAATCAGAAACGATACCTTTCTAGAAAGGGATATTTATAAAAATTTTAGAAAAAAGTATTTTAAAAATGTAGATAAATCATATAGTGAGCTAAAATGGCCCAAATAGAATGTAAATAGATGATTTTAGGGGTTTTAGACAACCTTAACTAGAAATATCGTAATTACCACATCTAGGATGATCTGAAGGAAAATAGGATACCATTGCAATGGTAATTCGATTTCCTTTCAAGGAAAAATATCAAAAAGTTATAAAAATGGTTTAGGGTTCAAAAATGATTTTTCAAGTCATGACTACAAGGCTATCATAACAAAATAGGGGATTTTCCTTCGGATGTAGCAAACTTTGAAAAGTCAATTTCATGCAAACTTTGCAACGGTAATTCAATGTCCTTTCAAGGAAAGGATATAGCAAACTTTGAAAAATCATTTTCTACTTATATGAAGTCATTAAATCAGAAATGATACCTTTCTAGAAGGGGATTTTCATAAAAATTTTAGGAAAAATATTTTAAAAATGTAGATAAATCATCTGGTGAGCTGAAATGGCCCAAATAGAATACAAATTGCTGATTTTAGGAGTTTAAGACAACCTTAACTCAAAAAATCATAACTACCACATCTAGGATGATTTGAAGGAAAATAGGATACCGTTGCAATGGTAATTTGATGTCCTTTCAAGGAAAAATATCAAAAAGTTATAAAAAATCGTTTAGAGTTCAAAAATTAATTTTTTAAGTCATGACTACTGTGCTATCATAGCAAAATAGGGGATTTTTGGTTTCATCAAGTTTCTTAGGACAGAAAACGGGCCATGGACATCAGAACATCCATGGCAAAAGGGAATGGGTGACATGAGCTTTAGGAGCTCATTCACATAATCCTAGAGTAGTTTGGAATGATAAAATAGCCCATTGATAATGTCACAAACACAAAGAGTCTAGGAAAAAGAACATGACATAAAGAACTTGGAATAATAAAAAAAACATTTTGTTTTTGAAAAGAGAACATTTTGCCTTAATAACCCTTAAATCCAAACATTAACAACTTGATTTTTTTCTTAAGATTGGAAGACCAATGAATAAAAACCTTAAGTCAATTTCAATCCCTATTTATTGATGTTAACATGGCCTTAACTTGGGGGTTTTAGGAATACAAATTTTTGACAGGCAACAAACAACCATATTGACAAGCATGTGATGAACTGAATATGATGTTTATGGAAAACAAACATAGAAGACATGTTTAAGCAAACAAAGATGACATTTGGTATGAAAGAGATGTCAAAATGCAAGGAAATGATTAAGAAGATGCATAGAGGTACTAAGATATGTTTATGAAGACATGAAACATGGTATAAGTATCGAGGAAAACATTTTCATGACATAAATATATGTTGGAAATTTTAATAATAGTATAAAGACATGATTTTTAGGTAGATGAAAAACCATTAACATGTTAAAATGTGCTTATAGAAGCATAAAAAATGATATGAGCATAAAGGAGAATGCTTTCATGACATAAAAAAGAATAGAAATTTCATTACAGCATAAAAATGTGATTTTTTAGAAAGAAAAATGCATAAGCATACCAACGTAAGATTTTGGAAGAATAGAACATGATATGGACATAAAAAATGATTTTTCCATGACATAAACATGGGTTGGAAATTTCATGACAACGTAAAGACATGATTTTTATGCTGAATGCCTGATATGGCATCAAGAAAAATGCATGGAATCTATAAAGGGTGATGGTTGCATAAAAAGGTCACTAGCATGGTGAAAATCATGAAAAATTCAACATAATAAAGAAACTAGCTAAAAAATATAACAAGAGCTCCAGCAACTTTTCCTCTTAGAAGATGAAGTTTTCCCAAGCAAAATTGTCGCCTTTGAATCTTTTTCTTCTTGCTATGAGTTAATAAGAAGAAAAAAAAGGAAAAAATGGCTTAAAATGGTGTTTTAGAGGTGTTTCTTGGAAATGTTATGGTGAACTACAAAAGTGGGAAGTGTTTTTTGTGTCTTTATGGTTTAAGAATATGTTTGCAGTGTGTGAATCATATGAAGTTTGCTGAGAATCTTGTGTTACATGGCCATGTGAATAGTCAAGATGAAGTGTTAAAAATAAAGGCATTTAGGGTTTTGGTGCCTATACCTTAAATGTGGAAAAGGTACTATACTCAGCTGCCATTCAAATTCATTGGCTTGCTAAAAAAAATAGTGGCTCAAGGCCACTTTATGTAACTAGCCATGAGAAAGTCCACAATTACCTTCTAATAAATTGAATTAAGTCATTACTATGTCCACAGTCTTGGCTATTTGGGCCTACAAAATTGTAACAGATCCAATCACAAGTCTAATGCTAAGACTTGGTATGAATTTGGATGAATTTTGGTACCAAAGTCATGACCAGATTTGTGTTTCAATGTTATAGTGCCAATGGGTGAAAATGACATAAATTAGGAAAAATACACAAGATGTATCGTTACATTGCATACTACTCAATACATCTGGGAAAAACTTAGAATGTATCAATATATTTCTAGAATGTATAATACAATCACTTATGTATTGATACATTTTGGCCAAAAATTGAATTTTAGCTATGATAACCCTAAATCCATACAATTAGCTCATATATCAATACATTTCCATTTTGTATTGATGCAAATAGTAAGTTTTTAGATTTTGATGATGTAAAGGCTTTGATACTTAGAGGACATGTATCGATGCATGCTCATAGAAATGTGAATTTTGCATACATATGGCTATCCAAACATCTCACCTTATCTAGGAATGATGAATAGCGACCCAAGCTTGCTTAAATGACCTTAATAACACCTTGGATAATGACCTTTAATGCCCTTTTTTACATTTTTTATACGGTCCCTAAGCATTTCAAACCTTTCGTAAAAAATTTTTTGCCTAGTGCAGTGTCACCTAATAATGCTTGGCAACATGACACCCAGTAGTCATTCTTTATTTTTATTTTTATTATTTTATTCTATTACCTTTTAATTAGGTCCTAGGATGCTAGAAATTAGGTAAAAATAGAGTTTCTATAGGATCGACAAATACCCACCTGTATTGATACATGTAGTGCATTTTGGCCAATTTTATGTTGTTTTGGTTCTAAAATGCAAAATTGGTCTCTTTTAAGGGTTTATACTTAAAATTCTTCATTTTAATAATTCTTAAACATCATTTCATAGCTCAACACATGCTTGAATATCATATTTGATTAATTGATGAGTGTTTCATAGATTAAATACATGACTTGCTTGATTAAGTGCTCATACTGCCTCATGATACTCTAAAATATAAAATTTTCAATGTATCATTGTTTTTGTGTCTTGATGAACATATTTTCTTGCATAATAACAATTAGTACCATATATATTTAATGATTTCCATTTATTAACATTTGGTATCATTTGTTTCAAAATCTCATTAGGCCTATTGGATTTTTTCTAATTTGACAAATTAATGAGCTTATTGAACATTTTTTATATGTAACAATTGACTTTTGGAGCTACTAATGCTTTTCTTTTGCCAAGATGCCTTTTAGAGTTTTTGTAAGGTTCATAGAGATAAAGTTTTTCGTTGGGATGAGCACTTGCATAAACAAAAGGAAGCAAAAAAGTATGCAACCTCATCAAATCAAGCCAAAATCATCCAAGAAGTGCTCAACAGTTAAAATCATGGACTCAAAGTCAAAATAAGCATTTCAACAAAGCTTGATAAGGTTGAGGTAATTACTAAACTAATGGTATGCCACTCTTATCTTTTAGCATTAAGTTTAGTGACATGCATAATTAATTAATAGTCGGTATCCTTGTTGAGCATTGATAGCATAAATCTTTAAACGTAACCTTAAGTTGAGCATTGAACTCTCATGTTCTAATAGTTGGTTTCAATAATTGGTATCTTGAGTCCAGATTATTAACTTAACTCATAGATTAAAATGATCAAATCTTTATCCATATTCGTTAATTGAATTATTTCTTAAATGATCTTATGAATATATCAAGAAGGAGTAAATGATTTTCTAACCTATGCAAGTTTGTTATGATTTTCTTAAAAAAATTTAACATTCTAAATGGTTACTTGAATGATTATGAGTAATGTGCATGTTGCTAGCTATAATAACTTTGATTAATCTCGGTTTTGATTTAACTAAACATGAAGCTTAATTAACTTGTGTTTAAAAATTTTCAAGTTATTATTTCTATGAATTATTTTGAAAACACCTTAAAAATACTACAATTTATTTTAAATCCTTAAACATTTGAAAAAGTGTTTTTAAGGTGTATATTTGTTTTAAACATTTTTAAGATAAGTTTTATATGTTTTAAAGTTATGAAAAACCTTTTAAAGATGATTTCTATATGAATGTATCGATACAATGCTTGGCAGTAGCTCAGTTTTTCATGAAACCTTTAATTATATCAATACAAAGCCCTTTGTGGATACAAAATGGTGAGTACTAATACATACCTTGCTTGTATAGATACAATAAGCTCCAAGGGTCATATTTTAAGGGTTTGCACTACAATGTATCGATAAACCAACTTATATATCAATACAATTCACTGGGAAAGAAAAAAATCATTCGAATGAAACTCTTAATGGCTCCAAACCTTCACCAATCATGCCCAAAGCAATAATCATGATCAAGGCTATAAATAAGCCTCTCTAACACTCCAAGAAGATGAAAAACCAAGAAATTAAGCTTAGAGCTATATTTTCATCTTTTTCATATTTCTGAAGTAATTCATAATGTGTATGATTAATTCTTTTTATCCATTCTTGTCATTCTTGTATTTTATCTTTAATATTTTCTTCCTTTAACCTAAATTCTTGTAAACACCTAGGCTTTAGATGTTCTATTGTTCACACGTAAAATCCTTGTAAAAAGAAGGGTTTCTACTTAGCCCATTCAAAAATAAAGAAAAAGTAATATTTTACATAAAAGATAGAGAGGGTAGAGGTTACATCTTAGCCTTAAGAAAAAGATAAGGAGTTGTAAAAGTTATAACTTAGCCTTGAAAGGTAAAACAATTCCAGTTAGTGAATTAAGAAAATTCGAAGCAAGTGAGGCCAAGTTAAAGGATGTAGACAATTGAGGCCAAACCTCTCTAAATA
Source organism: Adansonia rubrostipa (assembly GCA_038381775.1). Taxonomy (NCBI): domain Eukaryota; kingdom Viridiplantae; phylum Streptophyta; class Magnoliopsida; order Malvales; family Malvaceae; genus Adansonia; species Adansonia rubrostipa. The sequence goes on along the minus strand of JBBYHM010104904.1, from coordinate 91,889 downwards.
CTTGAGTTTGCTTTTCTATCTCCAGCTCTTTAAATTTTTTATCATTATTCACCATGTTACAACTCTAAGCTAATTGTAATTATTAAAGCTTTAATTTGCAAAAAGATTTTAAGAAATTAATGCACCCTTTCTTGATTTTTTTTCACCACTAAAAAATCTAACGACTGGTATTAGAGTTTGTGACTCATTCTTATAGAATTAACATCTTTGAGCATTGATCTGCAAATGACCAAGCAAATGGCAGTGGTGATTTTTTTAGTATGGGCCAAGAGAGACATTCAATCGTGAAGCCTTTTCTCTTCAATGGTGAAATTATGCATATTAAAAGATAAAGATAGGCTATTTGTCTAAGTGAATGATTATCAAGTTTGAAAGGTAATCATAAATGGCCCTCTCATTCGAAGAAAAATGATTGATGATCTAGAAGTCCCACTAAAAAATCTAGAATTTAATTTTTTTCACCATTAAAAAATCTAACGACTGGTATCAGAGCTTGTGACTCATTCTTATAGAATTAACATCTTTGAGCACTGATCTGCAAATGACCAAGCAAATGGCAGTGGTGATTTTTTTAGTATGGGCCAAGAGGGACATTCAATCGTGAAGCCTTTTCTCTTCAATGGTGAAATTATTCATATTAAAAGATGAAGATAGGCTATTTGTCTAAGTGAATGATTACCAAGTTTGAAAGATAATCATAAATGGCCCTCTTATCCCAAGAAAAATGATTGATGATCTAGAAGTCCCCTAATAAGAATAGTAATACGATGAGAAAGACACCAAGATGGCTTAATTAAATTCTAATGCCATGCACATTCTCTTTTGGCATTAAGGCCAAACAAGTACAACTTGGTATCTCTATGTGATAACGCTAAAGAGATATGGAACAGGTTAGCTTTCACACATGAGGGGACTAATCAAGTTAAAGAATCAAAGATTATTATTATATGCCCTAGAGCCAATCAGATTTGATGAGGCATATAATAGTTAATAATGCAAACCAATAACTTATTTTAGTGATTCAAGGTTTTTCTTCATGTTAGTGGCATGGTTGATAATCGTGCAAACACTATGTGTGTTTTTTTGGAAACAAGTTCACTGAACATGGCTTGTCTAAGAACTTTATTTTGTATAGGTCACTCAAGTGTCTATGGACTATGTTCTCATGTGCTAGTTATATATATTAGTTTTTAGACATAAGATACTAGGTCATCTTACATGATGAGTGTCATACTTTATTTTATCAAAAATGGGTCTATAATGGATGGATGCTTAAGATAAGATAGGTTGGGTATGACATAAATCATATGGTGGACGTATGAGTGATCTAGAGAGATTCACCACTCTGAGTGACATTGGAGACATATCTCATATATTTTTGGCTTTGGTTAACATGGTAAAGTTATTGCCAACGCATGATGGGTTTAGGAGAAATTATTTCTCTAAATTCATGAGGTTAATTGAAAGCTGAAAGAACTTATACGGATTGATACATGAGTAAACACTACACCATGCTCATGGTCTTTTTGGGGTATCTGGTGAAAAGACTAAAGAACACAAAGACTGGTTATTAAAAGGTTCCATAAAAGGTCATATTGATGCTTTCTGCATACCGGGTGGCCATAATGCCTTGCTAGAGGCCAATCTTTATTTATAAATATAAATATACTTAATTGGGTAATATGTTTATTGCCGTTATGATGGAAGCCTAATGGGTCACACATAATAAGATGATTTATTAGATTAAACCAAGATTTAATTAATTTGACTTAATTAAACAAAAAGTTATAATGACAAGGACTTAATTGAATAAGTTCAATTAAGAATAATTTAAAACATAAATTAGATTTATGAAATCTAATTATAGATATCTTAATATAGTAATAAAGATAAGAATATTTTATCAAGATAATGTCTATTCGTAGACATGGTTTTAGGATATTATTAAATAAAGCCAAATAATTATATTTGAAAAATTAAATAATTATTTGATAATTATTTAATTAATTATTTAATAATGTTTAAATAAAGTAAAATTGTTTTACCTAGGTTAAAAATCTGATTATGAATTAAATTATCTAATATGTAAATTTAAGAGTTAGGCTAAAAGCCCTAATTACCAAGTCAAGAGAGTTTAGTTGTGAACTACTCCAAGTTGGGCTTACTGATGGGTTAGGGGCATGGAATAGCTATTCTTGGTGTGCTATTAGGCTAAAATATTAATAAGTTAATATTAAGGCCAAATCTTGGATAAGCTAATTAAAATAGTTTTAATTGGGCTTTAAGAAACACTCCAAAGTGGGTCCACCTTCAAGCATGTTAGTAAGGGACTTAGTTGACCCTCCAACCTAACTTAGCCCAAGGTGTATTTGAATACGTTATTAAAGTTGTTGGGCTAATAAAAAGCAATAAAAAACCTAAAGTGCTAACCTTAAACTTTTTTAAAGGGTTTGGTACAACACCTATCATGTTTCCACAAATTTTTTGAATGTTCTTGAATCATTCTTGACATAACAAAATTAGAAAAATAATTTTCTAGCATTAGGAGATTGTTTTTCATAAAAGTTGTGAGATTGGCCAAATCTCAAAGTCCTTGCTTCCCTAATCTTGAATGTGTAAATTTGAGTCTTAGGTGACTAGAAAGTGTTTTTGATCACAACAAAAGATGGTAGATCAGTTTTATATCCTAAAGGTATCAAATGGAATAAAAAATTTAAATTTTAGGATTCATTTACCGATATCTTTGAAAAGTTGCTCCTTTCTTATGAAGTTATTTTTTCTCCTTTTTAGCACAACAGGCATGGGAATTGTTCTAGGATCACTCTAGATCTAAACATGTTGGTTATATATCTTTTGGTTAAGGCTTGAAAAGCCTTTTAGCTGGCACTGAAATACCACTAGACCTTTTTAAGGCTCCAATAGCCATCTGCGTGGATCACCATTAAAGATGAGACACTTGGACTGCTTTTGGCCTCAAAAAGAGATCGCAGTAATCAACCCATGGTGCATTCATGTAAGGATCAAAACACTTAGAGTTACAAGCCTCTAAATTGGTACAATTTCTAATAGATCTAAGTTTTTGAATTATAGTCTGATCATGTGCACATCTTTTCCTAAAGATCCTAAGGAAATTCAAGTTTTTCTTTTTAAATTCCACTATGTACATTTAATTCTGATGAAATTTTTTTTGCTTATATTGATATGCATGAGATCGAGATTTTCTTTCAAAGATAAACATGCTCACTCTTGATTATGAAACTAGAGGAAATAATCAATGAGATGTTTGATTGATTCAAATATATTGTATACGACTTCAAAGGTCTTGGGAAGGTGTATCCAACAAAGAGATGGTCAAGAAAATGTTAAATAGCCTCCCTAAATCATGGGAAGCTAAAGTGACCGCAATTAAAAAGTTAAAGGACCTTAACCTCCTTCTTTTTGATGAGCTCATTGTACCATTTTTCACATATGAAATAAAGATGACTAATGGAAAGTATCAACCAAGAAAAGTTAGAGTTGCATTGAAGGCTTCCATAAGTAAGGAAAAAGAGGATGAAGATGTTGAGATGATCATCTTTTCTGAGAAATTCATGAAAATGAATAAAAGCAATTCATCTTAATCAAAAAGGGTTAATAAGGTGGTGTGGTATAATTTCAACAAATTAAGCCATGTCAAATCTGTTTGCCCATTATTGAAGAAAAAAGAAAAGAAAACATTTGTAACAACATAGAGAGAGAGTGACTTTTTTGATGATGATGACTCCAAGAAAGACTAAATTGGCAACGTTCGCTTTATGGCTCTTGATGAGCCCAAGGAATCTCAAACTCTTCAAATTTAAATTGTTATACATTTGATGAGTTACAAGATGAATTTGATGATAATATTATTAAGTTTGAGAAAATAAACTGAAAATATAAAAAAATGATTTCAAAATTGGAAATTGAAAATGACTTATTATTGAAATAAAAAATTAAGTTAAAAAATGAAAATAAGGATTTAAAGAATGATGTTGGTGAGTCCAAGCTTAGAATTTACATTTTAGAAAAACTCAATTTTAATTTGAAAAAAAATGAAAAGCTTGGAAAATGAAAAGATAATCATTTTAGAAAAATCCTCTCAAATAAGTATAACCAAGTGCTAACATTTGCAATTTTCATGGTCATAATGTGCATATTTGTCCTATCAAGAAAATGACACAATTTAAAGTTAGGCAAGTATGGGTTCCAAGGGAACAAGAGGCTTTGAAATTAACCTTCAAGGACCAAAAGCATTTTGGGTACCAAAAACCAAGTGAAAGTCTCTTGTAGGTGTGTTAGAGCAATGAAGAGTAAAGTAATGGATTTAGATGCTTTAATCACATAAGGAAATGTGACGAGTAACCTCTAAACCTTAAAACTTGATTTTATCATGTGTTGGTTGTCTTTTCATAAATTTTTAAATGTTTTCATGAAAAATATTTTTATGAAATATTGTTTTGATGCAAAATGATTTTAATGAGAATTTCATGTTTTGCATCTTGAGCAATATGAGCTTTAATTGAATATGCATTTGATGTTTAAGTGCTTAATGATGATATGCTTAATTGATTTATGAAATGATGTTATGAAACAAAAACTTAAGTATGATTTTATATGAGGATGATTTTAATGTTTTCATGTTCTTGAGTATTAAGTAAGCTTAATTGGATGAGTGAATTGTATGCATTTCCGTAGGGAACCATATAAAGCTTGCATATATGATTTTATGCCATAAAACATGCTCTTAGCAAGTTCTTAAGATTCTTTGATACTTCATATTTAATTTCATCTTTACAAGACTTAAGATGTTTGATCATGTTATTTGCTCATATTTTATGGCTTAAACAAGTTTGGAATACACTAAACATGTTTAATAACTTGTGTATATATGGTTTGAATAAAAATTCATTTCAAGACCTTTTATTGCATATTGCTTGAACTTATGTTGGTTATATGACCAAATATGGAAATTCATTCGAACTTCATTTTAAAAGTTGTTTTAATTTAAACTTTTGATCACTAATATGTGTTTCAAATGTCTAAAATCAAAAGTTTGCATTTAAATATCAAATTATGGGTTTTGGAATACTAAACTGCATATTTTTTAAGTGTTTTTCTAAAAAAATTTGTAGCATGTATCAATACTTTGAGTTCTATATTAATACAATGAACAAAAGCTTAGAAAAACCTAGATTGTTTTAATAAATAAATGCTGTATTGATTCAACATTGTGTGTAGCGATACATAAGCCCCTATATCAATACAAGTAGTGAATTTTGGCCAATTTTATGCTATTTTGGTTCTTAAATGCAAAATTGGTCTCTTTAATTGGTTTTTTACTTGAAATGCTTCATTGTTTTTGAGTCCTAAACATTAAGGAACAGCATACCTTATCACATTTTTAAACAACATACTTGATTAATTGATAAGTGTTTCACAAATCAAATGCATAATTTGTTTGATAAATGCTTATATACTTTATGATGCTAAAAAATTACAAAATTCTTTTTGCGTCATTGTTTTATGCCTTAATAAAAATATTTTCTTTCATTTCAAAATCTAATTAAGCTCTTTGAACATTTTTCTTTACAACTTATTTTCTCATGGGCTTATTAAACATTTTCAATTGAAATCTTGGTACTAATAATGCTCATATTTTGCCAAGATTTTCATTAAGTTTCTCATGGGCTTATTAAACATTTTCAATTAAAATCTTGGTACTAATAATGCTCATTTTTGCCAAGATTTTCATTAAGTTTTGCAAGGTTCATGGAGAAAAAGCCAAACTTGAAAGATGAATGCTTGCATAACAAGAAGCAAACAAAGCGCGCAACCTTTTTGAATCAAGCCAAATCCATTAAGGAATGCTCAAACATTAGAAAGTATGATATTCAAAGTATTAATGAGCATATCGTCAAAGCTTGGTAAGGGTAAGGTAATTACTAAACTAATGCTATTAAAATAGTATCCTAAACTAATGCTATTAAAATCTTATCCCTTAGCAATAAGTCTGGTAACATGCATGAGTCAATTATATATAATTGGTATCCTTGTATGTTAAGTACGCTTAAAAATGTTTGCTTTAAATGAATCTTTGAACACGTCTAAGTGTTTATTTCTCATCTTTAAGCATGTTCATTGATTGAATGATTGCTTAAATGATCTTATTAACATATCATGAATGAGCAAATTATTTTCTAACTTATGGAAGTTTTCTATGTTTTTCTTGAATTTTTTTAACTTTCCATATGGTTACTTGAATGATTATGAGTAGGAGGCATAAGTACTAAAACTTAAAAAATTGGAATCTTTTATACATCTAGACATCAATTGGATCAACATTTCTTGATATCCTTTAATGATCAACATCTCTTGATATCCTTTAATGATTAGTTTTTCTTTAACACTCATAATCTCAAATGTGCTTAAAAGTCTACACATGAATGCATAAATAGTATGAACTACATATTAGAGCTTCAATGCATATATATTTTCTCAATTATTATTATAAATGCTTTTAAATGATTTAGAATTGGTATACCTTTTAAAACTCTTGTTGGAATTAGTCCCCTAGCTTTGAATTAATCTACCTTCTACCTTTTTGATATTTCAAAAAGGGGGAGAATTTTAAGGGTAAGTTGCGTGTGCTTTATTAATATAGATGCTATCAAATAGGAAGATTTCATATGTGCTTATATTATTTGTATTATGAAATCCTTAATACTTTGTGTTGGTGTTCTTATAGATAAGTATGATCACAAATGCCATTGCCAAGTTTTTCAAAACCAATTTTCTGAAAAGCATTTTATAAAATCTTTAAAACTATTTCATAATGCCTTTATTACGGGGGAGCTTTATTGAAAATCTTTAAATGATTAAGGTAGAGTTTTATAAGTAAATTCACCTTAAGTTTAGTCATATAAAAAAAGAGGAGATTGTTAGCTATATGAGCTTTGAATTAATCTCAGTTTTGATTTAACTAAAATTTAAGCTTAATTAGCTTGTGTTAAATATTTTCAAGTTAGTAATTTTTCTATGAATTATTTTCAAAACACCTTAGAAAATACTAGAAGTGCTTCAACTCTTTAAACACTTAAAAAATGTTTTTTTAATGGATACATTTGTTTAAAACATTATGATATAAGTTTTATTGTTATAAAGTCATGAAAAACACGTTAAAGATGATTTCTATGTGAATGTATTAAGACACCATTTGTATGTATCGATACAATGCTGTGCAGTAGCTCAGTTTTTCATGAAACCTTTAATTGTATCGATAACAAGCTATTTGTATTGATAAACCATGGTGAGTATCAATACACACCTTGCTTGTATCGATACAATAAGCTCTAACGTTTATATTTTGAAGGTTTGCACAATAATGTATCGATACATCAATTTATGAATTGATATAACTCAGTGGGAAAGAACGAAAATCACACAAATAAAGCTTTTAATATCTCCAAACCATCACTAATCATCCCTAATAGCTATAATCATGATTAAAGTTATAAATAAGCCTTTTCAACACCTCCAACAAGATGAAAAACCAAAAAATTAAGCTTAGAGTTATATTTTTCATCTCTTTCATATTTCTAAAGAAAGTCATTTTATGTAGGATTAAATTCTTCCTATCCATTCTTATATTTCTTGTATTCTATTAAAATATCTTCCTGAAGCCTAAATTCTTGTAAACACCTAGCCTTTAGAGGTTCTATTTGTTTACACACAAAATCCTTGTAAAGAGGAGATATATTTACTTAGCCTATTGAAAAGTAGAAAAATGGTTTAACCTTAGCCATAAAAGATAGAAAGGGTAAAGGTTTGATCTTAGCCTTAAGAAAATGAGAGAGAGTTGTAAAGGTTATACCCTAGCCTTAAAAGGTAAAATAATTCAAGTTAGTGAATTAAAGAAATCTGAAGGAAGTAAGGCTAAGGTAGGGTACGTAGGCGATTAAGGCCAAACCTTTCCAAATACTTGAATTTGCTTCTCTATCCCTAGCTCTTTAATTGTCTTTTTATTATTAACTAACTTGCACTCTAAAGATCATTGTCTAGATTAAGTTATTAAAGTTTTATTTTACAAAAAGATTTTGAGAAAACAATTTACCCCTTCTTGATTTCATTCACTATTAAAAGGTCTAAAAACTTGGATATAAAATTGATGTGTCATATACACCTCCTCTTGCAGATTTTGAATAAGAAATGCTATTTTTACATCTATTTGCCATATCTTATAATCATAATATGCAGCTATTACAAGCAATATTTGAATAGATTTTACCAAGGAAACTAGTGAAAGGTTTCCTTATAACCAATGCCTTTGACTTGATTCTAATTTTTCATCATTAGTTTGGCCTTTCACGTGTATATGTTTCCATCTACATCAATCTCTATCTTAAAGACCTATTTGCACCTTATAGGTTTTATCCCTTCAAGTGGGTTAACCCAAGTCCATACTTGGTTAACATCCATGGCATCCATCTCGAATTTCATGACCTCAAGATATTTCTTAAAGTAAATGTCAAAAATTGCTTTCTCATAAGTGGTAGGTTTAGTGTCACTATACAAGTCATTCTTGTACATGAGAAATCCATATCTTTTAGGAGCTTGCTTAAGCCTACCATATTATTGGAGTTCTTATGCTTCTTGAGTTTTTGGTGGACTATTTAATGCTTTATCCTTCAACTCTGGCTCCATAGGAATGTCTATTTATGGTTCTTGAACTTTTTCAAGATCAACTTTACCCCCATTAAACTTTTTCTCCAAGAAGACTGTAAGTTTTAAAATAACCAATTTTTGATCAGTCAAATTGTAAAAGTAATATCCATTAGTTTCCTTAGGATACCCTACAAATTTACATTTACATAACCTAGCTTTAAGCTTCCCAGACACTATTCGCTTCACATAAGCAGACAGCTTCAAATCCTTTGATGAGACAAATTTGGTCTTTTACCATGCCACATACCATATGGTGTCTTATCTATAGATTTGGTTGGACCCTTTTTAGAAGATACATGGTTATTTCAAAGGCATATCCCTAAAAGGATATCAAAAGGTCTACCTTAGACATCATGAAACAAACTATGTCCAATAAGGTTCACTTTCTCCTTTCAGACATTCCATTATGTTATGGAGTTCCAGGTGGAGTCCATTATGACAAAATACCTTTTTTGCTAGATGACTCAAGAATTCCTAACTTAAATATTCTTCCCCTCAATTAGATTTAAAAGTTAGAATTTTCTTGTCAGTTTGTTTTTCTACTTTAATGTTAAACTCCTTGAACTTTTCAAAAGCTTTGAATTTGTACTTCATTAAGTATACATACCTATACCTAGAGTAATTGTTATTACAACAACACCACTTGAATCACTAGATGATGATGCAAGCAACTTTGAAATATTTGTCTGAGGGGAAGTGACAAAATTCTTAACAAGAAAGTGTTCTTTCAATGAGGGCTCTTCCTTAATAAGTTGGGAGAGGAACCATTGGATGAATCGCTCATCTAAATGATCTTGGATAGCTACCATGAAGTGGCCAACATTTGGAGTCTCCATCAATCATAAGGGCTAGGTGTTAGGAGTTATGAAATTCAAGATATTGATTCCATGGTTTATGTTGTTTGGAGATTCTATGATTAAGTTTGAGAGTTGGTTATGTGCAAAGAGGTAAAAATCTCCTTGTGATGCTCAAAATCAGTACCTTTCTAGCTATATCTTATTTTGGTTTTGATTTCCTTGATTTTGACTTGTTGTTATTTTGATATATTCCCCTTTTCATACATGAATCTGTATAAAATAAATATGGTTTTAGATAAAAGTTTAAATCACGTATGCACCCTAGAGAGGTAAGGAACATAGGGATTTTTTATTAAAACATTCTTTGATTTAATTTTTAAAAATAAGATATTTTGTGTCAAATGCTGAAGATATATTAACACAAAAAATTACCTTATAATTTAAAAAAAAATGATTTTAAACATATGGAGACAAGATGACCATTACAAAGGAAATGTGTTAGTAAGACAATAAAATGAGATAATATCACATAAAATAAACCATACAAAATAAGAAAGAGAAAAGCTGCATTCAAAATGCATCTCGTAATAGTCATCAATTATCGAGAAATAATGAAGTTAAAAATTTTTAGATGTGCTTGGATCCATTGGATGCTTGAGGCATGACAATCGAGTTTGAATTTTTCAAAGTTTGAAAAGGTCTGGGAAAGAGAAAATCATAATCTTGAAGATTTTTGAAAAAGCAAGGTTAGATTATCCCTTCAAAAAACAAGGTTAGAATATCCTCATAGGTAGAACATTTTGACAATTTTTTAGCAAGGTGACATTTTTGACGATTCTTGACAAAATAGGTGGCTTTTGATTAATAAAAAATAATAAAAATAGAGGAGACACGACAAAGATTGCTTGTGCCTTGATCTTGGCCTATAGGGTTAGGCAAATATTTTAACTTAAAGGGGCTAATCAAAACCACTTAGAAACATTCAAGTACCTTAACAGTGGGAATTCGAGTAAAATCAATTAATTTTGACTAATGCTAAAAATAGGGACAATAACACAATATCCTTATTTTTTATTTTATTTTGGGTAAATCTAGAGGTTTTAAGGGTTAAGTGAGTTACTGTCGGAATGAATTGATAAGGTTTTTTGTAAAAATATTTCAAAAATCCCAAAAATTCACCTTCCTAGTGGAAATAATTTTTGATGTTGGACCCAATGTGACACTAACAGCACATGAAAGGGAAAAAAGGGTATGGCAAACTTTGAAATCATTTTTGACTCACACAGAATTGTTGGATTGCAAACAATACATTTCTAGAAAGGGAATTTCACAAAATTTTTAGGAAAAATGTTATAAAAGTTCCTAAAAATCATATGATAGGCCCCAAATATAATGCAAATCGATGATTTTGAGGGTTCTAGACAACATTAGTTTGAAAAATCATAACACCCTCATCTGGAATGATTTAAGGGCAAACGATATCTTTGGAAAGATAATTAAATGCCTTTTCTTGGAAAAATATAAAAAAATTCATCAAAAATATTTTAAGCTTTGAAAATATTTTTCAAGTCATGACTATAGTGTTGTCAGGGCCAAAACAAGGGATTTTTTAAATTTTTTGGGTCTTTTAGGACTAAACTTTGGCTATGGACATTTGAATGTCTGTGACAAAAAAAGAGATGAGTGAAATGGGCTTCACAAGCATATTTCTACAATCTTAGAGTAGTTGGGATGATGAAACAGCCCATGAACATGTCACAAACATAAAGGACTCTAGCCAAAAAGATCAAGACACCAACAACTTTGAACAATGAAAGAAGCATTTATTTTTGAAAATAGAATATTTAACCTCATTAAACATCTCCAAACATGGAAAACTTGATTTTTCCCTAAGATTGGAAGACCAATGAATAAAAAACCTTAAGTCTACATGTTAATCCTTATTTATTGAAGTTAACATGGCCTTAACTTGGGGTTTAAGGAAAGCATAGTTTTGACAAGCAACACACAAGCTTTTTGACAAACATATGATAAACTAAATATGATGTTCATGATAATAAACATGGGAGGTCACTACGTACCCTTCTTCATAATCCGAATGGAGCATATACGACTTGAAAAATGGGTGGTTATATTGGTTGGAGCCTTTGAGTTATCCTTTAATCACGATCTGAATTAGGCATAGTAATATGAAAGGAAGAAAGACCATTAAGCAAATCGCTTATCTAACTACCTTGAAAGGCTATCGTAAAATGGCCATGAATTTAGAGTTGTCACTAATCATTTTAGGCTAGGCATGATTAAATGCCCGTGGAAAACAATATTCCATGTTACGAAACTTAAAACATCAGGTTTAAGGTTTGTAATGTCTAAAGATTCATTGACTGGGTTTGGGAGTTGGTTACATGTATGAAAAAATTAACACCCTTACAATGCTCAAAATCGGTACCTACTAACCATGTCTCACTTTTGTTTTAGTTTAATCGATTCCACTTTATCATTATTTTGACATAATCCCCTTTTAATGCATGAATTTCTTGTGAAATTTATAGATCCAGTTTTTCAAAAAAATTTAGATTACCTATAAACCCCGAGGGTGTAGGGAACATAAAATTTTTAATGAAAATAATTTTCAGATTAAATTTTGAAAATTCGAATATTCCATGTGAGGCATTGAAGAGATGTTAAAGTAGAACATTACCTTGTAATATTTGAAAACAATTTTAAAATATGAATGCACGATGGTCATTACAAAGGGAAACGTGTTAGTAGGACAAATTTATCTTTGATTATTAAGGGATAACAAGAATGACAATTTTGTGACGCATTTAGATTCATTAGTAATTTGATGGATAGAAAAAAAGAGATTTTGATTAGTAAATTCGAGGATGTTTTGGAGAGAGAATTCAGATTTTGAGTGAAATTTAATAAGTGAGATTGGATAATCCCCTTGAAAAGCAAGGTTAGAGTATCTCTAACTATGATGATTTTAGATGTGTTTAAAAAAGGTCTTGATTAAAAAACCCAGGAAGTTTTGAAAGAAAGAAAGTTCAGATTTTAGGTGAAAAGTAAGGTTAGAGTATTCCTAAAGGTGAAAGTTTTAGATATATTTCAAAAAGGTTTTGATTAAAAGTTCTGAGACGGTCCAAAAGAGAGAAAATTTAAATTTTAAATGAAAAGTAGGGTTGGACTATCCCCTTAGAGAGGTGGGGTTGGAGTATCCCCATTGATAAAAATTTTGATATTAATGGGCAAAAGGAATATTTTTGGTGAAAAAGGTATTTTAAAAATAGAATCCGAGAATTTGAATAAAATTATCTTTTTGTTTTAGCCTTGATCCAAGCCTAAATGTCTTGTGTTGTACTAGCGGCACCATGGGGAGTTAATTAGATGCACTTCGAGACATTTGAACTTCTTGATAAAGGTGGTTTAAGAAATTGGTTTAATTTGAATCTCAAAAGTAGGGGAAAACATCACACTATCTTCTTTTTCAAATTTATTTTGGGTTTATTCAAAGGCTTCCAAAGGTAAATGAGATACTATTAGAAAGGTAACTCAATGAGGATTAACATAAAACTATTTTGAAAAATCCTAGAAAATCGCTTTCATGGTAAAATTAATTTTTGAATTTGGGTTGGTTTTAGCACCAATAGCATGTGTAGGGGAAAGGGTGCAATGAACTATGAAAAATTGCCTCAGGCTCATTCATGATCGTTAAGTAGTGAATGATACCTTTCTAGAAAGGAAATTTCATGAAATTTTTGGGAAAATATTTTAAAAATTTACAAAAATCATTTAATGGGTCAAAATGATACAAATAAATGCAAATCATTGATTCTAGGGGTTTTAGATAGCGAAGGTTCAAAAAATTGTGACTTCCTCACCTAGAATAGTCCGGGTGCAAATGAGACATCCTTAGAAAGGTAATTTTATGCACTTTCAAGGAAAATATCAAAATATTTGAAAAATGTTTTTAGGCGTGAAAATAATTTTTCATATGGTGAGCACAGTGCTACCAGAGCAAAAATAAAGGAGCTTTTTTTTTTGGTATTTTCAAGCTTTTAGGACTAAACCCAGCCAAGGATGTCCGAACATCCATTAAAAAAAGGAATAGGTGACCTGGCCTTCACAGTCGAAGAGCAATTTTGGGTGATAAAATAACTCATTGACCATTTTGCCAACAAGGGCATTAAGCTCTAGATCAAGGCCTAAACATTTTAAAACAAATAAAATGATATCTTTTCTTGAAAAACCAAAACTTTTAACTTCATTTGACCATGAATCCAAACATAGAAAACTTGGTTTATCTCTAAGATTTGAGGACCAATTTTGTGAAAACATTAAATCCATGTTATTCTTTATTTATTGGAGGCAACATAAATTTAACTTGGTTTTTTTTATATCAGATTTTTGCAATCAACAGGTAAACATTTTGATGAACATTTTAAAAACAAAATATGACATACATGAAGATGGACATAGATAACACATTTGAACCCAAAAAAAATAATGTTTTAGCAAAGAAAAAATGGAAAAAATACAAAAAAATGAGTAGGAAAAATACATGGACATATTAACTTCATAAATGACATCAAGAATCATGCTATGAAAAATGATATGAACATGTTTAAACAAGGAAAAACATGCTAGAATTTTCAAGATAAGATTTTGTTCTGTGAAACCTACCAAAATGCAAGAAAATGCATGACTATGCTCAAGACATGTTAGAATGAATATTCAAGTACGAGTTGAACATGTAAAGGTGGGTGAAACATGATAAGAAATCAATGAACAGGGACTATTGTGATGGTAAAAATGAGACATGGCATGTTTGGCATCAAAGCATCAAAAGATCATCCAAAGCCTAAGACTACCATAACTAAGGCCACAATAATGCATGAGAATCCTAAAATGGTCGTGGTAACAAGAAAAGGGTCATTAGGATGATGCAATTGCTGAAGACAAGAAAATAAATAGAGCAAGGGGAGAAAATATAGCAAAACCTTTAAACTTTAGCCATTTTCTTTGAGTAGCAATTTTTGACTCACGTTCTTCTTTTTTTTTTTTATGTTAGTTAGCAAGAAAATGATTAAAAAATGGACTTTTTTAGTTAGGGTGTTCATGAAAGGGAGTTTTGAGAGGACAGTGGAAATAAGGATTTTAGAAAAGTTTTTAGTGGTGGTTTTAAAGAGCTATGGGAATAAAGGGTTTTTGGTTTTTTGAAGGTTGAGGAATGTTGAGAGAATGTATGAAAGTGAATGTCTTTTTGTTGAGAATGCATCTATCTTGTGTTCTTTCAACTGAGCCAAAGTTGGCATATATAGCCATGTGAATATGAAGACAAGAAAAGCAAAATTCAAGGGTATTATAGGGTTTTGGTGCATGTACCTTATGTAGGGATAAGCATTATGCTCAATTGCCATGCAAACTCATTGGCTTGCTTGGTAAAAATAGTAGATCAAGACCATTTTATGCAGCCAAGCATTGAGAAAAATTAATCCTGCACTTTAGTAACTTGCATAATGTCATAAAAATGTCCCTTGTCATGGCTATTTGGGCTTTAAAATTTTGTTAAAATCTAATCACAAATCCAAAGTTGAGGCCTAGTATGAATTTTGGTACAAAAAAATGTTTAAGTCAGATTTTTCGATTAATGGTGCAAAGACTAAAAATTAGTTTAAACTAGGCAAAAATACCTTAGTGTATTGATACAAAGCATTTTGCATTAGTACGGAGGGTAAATTCTGCCTTCTAGTATTGATACAATAGTCTTTATCGATACCAAGAATAAAAAATGTTTCTAGTCTTAAGACTTGAAGACCTAATTGATACCACAAAGGCTATATCGACACTCTTGCTTGTGTATCGATACATGTGGTTAAAAATCACGATATTAGCTATACCAAGGCCTATATTGAAATACACTCAGTGTTTATACCACACCTTAGGTATCAATACGAAACCTCTTCGTATTGATAATAATGTAAAAATTTGAATTTTTATTGATATGAAAGCTTCGTATCTTTACTTATGACTAATGTGACTTGCACGCAGCTTATGTTCTTTTAATACCTCACCCTAGTAAAAAATAATGGGAAATTGACCCATGCTAATTTGAATAACTCTAAGGATGCCTAGGATAATTACCTAAAATGCATAGGATGATGGCCCAGACAAAATATAATGTCTATAGGAGGCATATTCAAGTAAGTAAAAATGACATTTAAGCATGAAAAAGATGATAATATGTGAAGAGATGAGTATGAAAATGCATGAAAATGTTAGTCTATCCAATGACATCAAGGAATATGCTATGGAAATGATGTAAACATGCTTCAACGAAAAAGAATAGCTTGTTAGGATTTCATGACAGCATCGAAATATATCATCAAGATGAACCAACATAAAAAATGAAGAAACATGACAAAGGGGTCAATAAAGCTTAGTAAATCCTAAGTCTACCCCAAACAAGGCCAGAAGATGCATGGAAATCTTATGATAAGGTCATGGTCAGCATGTTAAAGCTCATTAAAATGATGGAAATGTAAAAATAAGTAGATAAAAAAGAAAAGATAAGGAATATACCTCAAAAGATTTGAGAACCTTGTTGAGCAAAAAAGGTTTAAAGGTTTTGAACTTATAGCTCACTTTCTTGCCTTTCTTTGCCATGAATTATTAAAAAAGGTGGCTAAGAATAAGCTTAAAGTTTGTCATATTAACAAAATAGTGTTTTTTGAATAGAGAGGATGGTTATGAAGGGTTTTTTTGGAGGGGTTAAGAAAGAGCTATGAGAATGAAATTTCATGAATGAAATTTTTTAAGTTTGTAGGCTGATGTGAGAGTGTGTAAAGTTCCTTTGTTGAGCTCATAACATATCTTATATAGGATTTAATCTCAGCCATCAAAACCTAGTAAGGGAAGAACATTAAGGTCTTTTGGAGTGTATTATATGATGAATCATTGTACCAAGTAGTAACTTTTTAACATTTGATTGATTAAGGTACAGATATGGCAGTAGTAACAAACTATGCATGATTTGATACGATGAATAAGGTCGAGCTTGCCTTTCCCTATCCCATATTATAGCATGAAATACCCTTGTAAAAAGCTGAATAGACCATTAAAAAATGTTATAACCTAATGTTTAAATCGCAAAAATGAAGTCCATATGATTTTTAGGAAGTTATGTTGATATTGAATAATTTTTGGAGCAAAAGTCATGACCAAATTGGTGTTTCAATGCCATGGTACAAAGGGGTGAAAATGACGCCAATTGGGCAAAATACATAAGATGTGTAGATATATTGCATAGTATTGATAAATTAAAGCAAAACCCAGAATGTATTGATACAATGAAGATTACGTTAATACATTGACTTATGTGTTGATACATTTTGGCTAAAAATTGAATTTTAGTTATGACATAAACATATATCGATACAACTGGCTCATGTATTGATAAATTTCCCTTTTGTATTGATACAAATAATAAGTTTTGGATTTTACTGATGTGGAGGCTTTGTAACTATACTTAGAGGACATGTAAGGATAAATACTAATAGAAATATGACCTTGATAACACCTCAGATAGTGACCTTTGATGTATTTTCTTTTAAATCTTTTATACAATCCCTCCCAAAAAAACTATGTTGCCTGGCACAATGCCACCTAATAGTGCTTGGCAACATGTCACTTGGCAATCGTTCTTATTTTTTATTTTTATTATTTTACTCTATTACCTCTTAATTAAATCCTAAGATGTTAGAAATTGGCCCAGACAAATGGGTGTCTATAATGCCCTTTTTTTACTGTTGTGAGTATCTGAAATAAAGATTGATAGACACCATTTTGCCTGAGTTGTGCTTGATGTTGCCTTATGGTCCTATGATAAAACACCCAAAATTAATATAACGTTAGAAGAAAAACAATATTTTGATAGGTTCAACCAATCTCTAAGTTTAACTTAGAAAATGACAAAGGGAATAAAGAGCTAGAACTAAACCTGCAACATTATTGAATTTGATTTTAAGATAATTTTTTTGACAAAAGGATAATTAGCTGAACTAAACCCTGACTTATTAGGTTTAATCTTCTTAACATAGCCCAGCTAACTAAGACTGACCTGCCAACATTGCTGGGCTTTAACTTTTGATGTCATATGATAATTAGCTGGGACTAACCTATTAGGGTCATTGGGCTTAGACTTTTGATGACATAGCCAGTTAGTTAAAATCGACCTACCAGCATCAATTAGCTTTGACTTTTGATGAAAACGGCCAATTAGCAGGGATTGACCTACTAGTATCATTAAGCTTGGACTTTTGATCAAATGGGCTAATTAACTGGGATTGACCGACGGGCGTCATTGGGCTCAACTCTTCTGACATGGACAATTAGTTGGAACTAGCCTACCGATATCATTAGGCTTGATTTTTTTGGCATGGGCTATTTAGCTAAAACTAACCATCTGGCATTATTAGGCTTGATTATTTTTGACAGGGCCAAAGCCTACCAATATTACAGGGCTTAACTCTTTTGACATGGGCCAACCAGTTGGAACTAGCCTACCAGCATCGTTGGCCTTGATATCTCTTAACATGGGCCAATTAACTAGAGCTAGCCTATGAGCATCATTGGGCTTTGACTTTTTTGACTAGGGCTAGTTAGCCAAAGCTAGCCTACCGACTTCATTGGGCTTAACTCTATTGACATAGGCTAAATAACCAAAACTAGCTTACTGGCATCATTGGGCTTAACATCACTTGGCATGGACCAATTAGCCATAACTAACCTGCAGGCATCATTGGGCTTAACTCCCTTGATGTTGGTCAATTAGCCAGAACTAGCCCAGCAATTTTGTTAAGCCTTGACTTTCTTGACAGCTATAAAAAGGTCACCCTATAAGACATTTCTCACATAAAAACTCTTAAAGGATGCATATGTACTTGAACAATGCATTATTGATGTGATGCAATTGCATTTGAGAAAATACATGTATGAATGTATGTATTCATTGTTCATTCACATGTATCTGTGTTGCCTTTTTGGCACGTGAAACATTTTATAACATATAAAAGCTTAAGAGGATTCATTGTCTCCTTTTCCCTTTATATGTTAATACGAATCCCTCTTAGAGGTAATTCTTTTGAACAAGGATCATTAAGTCCTTTCGAGATCTATGCCAATATTTTTCCTCTTGGTTTCTCACCGCATTGTGGATGAATGATTTGCTAATTTGCTGACATTTTGAGGGTCACCTTATTAGTAAAAATAGATGTAGGATCCTTTTAGGGATGATCTCAAGCTTTTGACCTTTTCTTTCCCCAGCTTGTCTTTTATGTTTCGAGTCTAAAGTCTTCAAGGCATCTTAACTTAACCTAAGATGGAAAAAAACAAGGTTATTATTCTTTAATTCAGGACTACACTATCATAGCCATATTTTATAAAGTTTTCTTCTCTTTTCTTCAAGCGATTGACTTTCTATGTGCCATAAGTCACCTTAATATAGTATCAAGCAGATAAAATGCAACTTGTCCCAATAAGTGTTTTTCAAACTTAAAGGTGATAACATGTCATGTTCATGTGGCATCAAAACTCTTAAAAATTAGTGATCATCCCTAGGGGCATTCTTAACTAAATTAAGTAAACCAAACCTTTTGTATAGTTTGGGTGATTTAGGCACAAAATATTGATAAAGAGGTTAAAAATTAAAAAAATGTTGACAAATTTTAACCAAAAACTCTTGACGTCAACCAAAAAGGTTAGAGTTTTGATAGGCTGACACCATAAAATCAAAAGTCGATGTAGGATGGTCAAAGATCTAAGCTTTCACAAATCAATGAGAAATGGGAGATGAATATTCTTCAACTCAGATTCCTTGAGGCCTTATCATAATGCTCTCTTAGGTTTCAAATGCAACTATGTGACAGGTGCTAGGCTTGGCTAATAACCCGCTAGTCCTCATAAGGTTCTTTAGGAAGCCTCAAGTGTAGATCTTAACTAAGGGGTATTGATCAGTGAAGTGTTCTAGTAGAGGTTTTGGAAATTGGACCTCTTATCTTAACTAGTGAGAGTTTTATACATCTTTATATTTTAAGGATCCTAATAGCCCTTTGATTAAATGGGACGATTTTACCTTTTTATAGCTATTTGGCCAACATTAAAAATGACTTCAAGATTTTTAACTTTGCTCTAGACTTTCTTTTTGGGTTTTAACGCTAGAGCTTCATTCTTTATTTTCTTGACTTTTTCAAATTTTTTTGATTGACTACTTTATTATGGCCCTCATGTAAACTTACAATTTTCCAAAAGAACAATTCTCGGAAGAATAACGTTATCGGTTCAAATAGGCATGCTTGATCGAATAGACTCTTCGAGGTACATGATGCAAGTTAAGATTCAAGGTTTTGAAAGAAAAGGTATATAGGCCTAAATTCATTGTTTGAAGGTGATTCGATCAAGGATTATTTCTTTTCATGAGGTTAGACACCTAATTTTATTCGTGCACTTTCCTCGGCAATCCTAGATTATCCTAAACTATTAATATGTAATCATCCTTGAAGGTTGACTTTTCTAGGTGGACCAGGTTTTTTTAAGATCTATTTGATCATATCTAAATGACTATTCATGTGCATGACAGAAAAATACCATTTTGAACATCATAGAGAATAAATCTTGGATAAAAAAATTTAAGGTAAAAAATAGTATTTAAATTTATTCTTTTTAAATTTTAAAATTCATTTTTGCATATGATGTTACGGTTAAATTTGGGAAAATTTTCTAGATTTTTTAGTGAAACTTTGGGAGTTGACAGTCATATATTTTTATCAATACCCTTGTAGAATTTATTCCAATACTCACCTTGAAAAATATATTCAAGAAAAAAAAATCCATGTTGGCATTTTATGTCATAAGGTGTCAAGTTATCAAATTTATTTATTAAAATTAAAATTAAAATTTTCATGGCACTGCAAATGTCATGCTCCAAAATATTTTAACAGTAAAATTTGTTTTGAATTTAGTTTTTCATCTTTTTTATTTTTATAATTTAATAATTTGAGTACTGTGTTAAATTCAATTCATTTTTATAAATTTGAACATATTTTTGAAATTTTCTCGGTTACAAAATATGAACTTTTTTCTTATATGTAAAATTTTTCTATAACATTTTTCAGAATTTAGAATTTTAAACATTATCACATATTTAAATAAAATAACTTGGATATAGCTTTTTGAGATTCGTTCATTTTTATTAAATATCAATTTTCTTTCGTAAGTATTTTTGCTCATAAAATTTTACGAGTTTGAAATTTTTAATTAACTTTTTCTTGAATAAAAAATTTCTCAAAAATTCCTTTTGGAATTTTTTATATATGAAACTTTATTAATATTCTTTTTAATAGGCTAAAATTTATTTTTTTCTATTTTATGGGCTTCAAAACTCATTAATTTTCCTTATGGGCCAAAAAAGCCCAATAACGTTTCAATAAGCCGGATAAGCCCGTTTTTGTTTTCCATAACCCAACAAGCCTATGTTGATTAAATTTTTAATTGAATTTAATGTGTGAAATTTTTATTTCTTAAGTACATAAGTTTTTAATTTATTGCAATATAGTCCTCAAAATTTATTTTTATTTAATTTAGATTTTTTTTCTTATCTTTATCATCATGAATTCTAGAATTGTCTTGATAGTTCATGCATGATAAGCTTGAAAAAATGACTAAAGTTAATTAATAAGGCTTTATCAAAAACCATAAAAAATCTAAAAAGTAAAAAAAATCATAAAATAAAGGGAAAAAAAGGACTTTCGATGAAGAAAGATTTTATCCCTCTTTGTCAATCCTCCACTTTTACAACTAAGGGGAGAGAGCTTTCATATAAAAGGAATAGTGTCCATAGAAAAAAAAACCACCAAAAAGTCTTAAGTTTTTCAACCTTTTCAACCTTTTAATATAGTTTCACTTGGGAAACTCCTGGTTTTTTTCATTTCAAGCTTGTTTCATCCTTTTAGTGAGCTTGGTGATTACTTGTGCTCATGTATTCTGATTTATGTTGAAAGGCCAAGTATGAAAGCCATGATTAAAGTTCCTTGATTTTGTTGCTATATTTGAGTCTTATTAGCAATAAATTGATTTTCATCAAGATTATTCATGTTTATTGAGGGAAATGATTATTATTTTCTTATGTATATATTTTAATGCTATTTTAGATGGCATTTTTATGTTGATTATTGTTGATATGTTCATTAGTTTTTATGATTTCAAGCACATTTAATCTTGGTAGAAACTAGGACATATACTTATGCTATCATGAAATTATGTGATGAAAAAATTATTTTTAATTGTCATTCACATTGGCCAAATTTGATGGTGGCCCTTGAATAATTTTTCACGCTTGATTTTAGGGTATTTTGGACTATTTTGTCATGTTTGAAACTTACAGGGTTCTAAAAATAATTTTTCCCAATTTTTAGGCCTTGAAAAGGTATTTCCATACTTGGTCAAACCTAGCATAGGTTGATTTGTGAAGTTTTAATTTTTTTGATTTTTCAATTATGGAAAGTTTAGAGATGAAATTGTAAAAATTAAAAAAATTCAAGGCCATCTATGTTTGGCTGAATTACTTGTGGATATTTATGAGTGTTTTTCATGCATTTTAAACATAATTAAATGCATTTTAATCTTTTAGGGTTATTTTTTGCAATTTTAGAAAGCTTGGGGACTTGTTTGTAAAAAGTGAAAATATTGTTCTAGGGCCAAATGTACTTGTTCAAATACTTCATATGGTATTTGGTATATTTTCCATGTTGATTTTGATGTGCTTGACATTTGATTTTGTAATTTATTTCATATAAGGATTATTTAGCAAGGTTAGAAAACTTTAGAGTCCATTACTGAAGCCTTGCATTTATAAGGTTGAGAAAGTCATTTCCTATATCAAATGACCCATTTAGGGTATTTTGGTCCCTTAGAAATACTTCTAGTATTTTTAACCATTTTGGAGGCTATAATGCAATTTAAGAAACTTAGGGACTTATTAGCAATTTTTGCATTTTTGGTCATATTCGATGTCAAAGTAACCCATTTACGGTAAGACTATTATTTCATATCATTATCGAGTCCTTTTAGGTACTAGGATACTTTTATGTTGAAGATACACCTTAGGTACATTTTATTAATTTATCCTAGAAGCAAGTCTTTTATGATCACCAGGATACTTCTATGTCGAAGGTGCATAATAGGGATAAATTTATCTTGTGATGAAGTTATTGAGTCCTTTAGAATCACCATGATATTTTCAAGTCGAGGCAGACCTTGGAGATATTTTAGTAATATACATTAGAACTAAGTCCTATGTTATCAATAAAATACTTCCATGTTGAGGGTGCACAGTGGGAATAGGTTTGTTTGTTTATGAAGTTATCAAGTCCTTTAGGTTACCAAGATATCTCACATCAAAAGTAGACTTGAAGGACATTTTAGTAATTTAAATTAGAACCAAGTCTTTTATAATCACTGAGATACCTACATGTCGAAGGTATGCAATAGGAATAGATATGTTCGTTTATAATATCGTCGAGTCTTTTATGATCACTTTGAAGGTAGACTTTAAGGACATTTTAGTAATTTAGCTTCGAATTAGGTCCTTTAGGCTACCGATATACTTTTACGTCGAAGGTGTACTTTAGGATATTTTGGTCTCTTCGACCAAACAAGAGTCCTTAGACTCAAGTTTTCTATTTTTTGTCGAAACTGGGTCTTAAGAAAAATTTTTATTTTTCTCATAAAATTAGAGGTTTTAGAATTAAGGCAATGTATCCAGGTTAAATTAGTACATGGAGTTTCTTCTAGCATATGGAAGGCATTTCATGAATTATTTTAATATTGAGATTAAAAATGAAAAAAATTAGGATTTGTTTTGAATTTTGTAAAAATGAAACCCTTCGTATTCCTTTGGCTTTTTGGTGGGTTGCAAAAGATATTTTGATTTTTAAACCTTTCATATTCTTCTGACTCTCCAGTGGGGTGCAAAAGATAATGAAAAAACCATTCGTTTTCCCCTAATCCTCTGGTGAGATGCAAAAGGTATTTTAATTTTTAAAAATATTAAGAACCCAATTTTATCAAATGGAATAATAAAATTGCTTAATAAAAATTTAAGTTAAGATGTAACGAATAAGGTACCAATTATTGAGCATCATGAGAGGGATCGATCCTTACTCATGAATATCACTAACTTTTGAACCCTTTCATGTGATCTCTAGGATTATTGCGAACCTCGAAGATTGGTTCTAGGGGTCTCGCAACCTTTAAAATATAAACTCTGATAGGTGACTAATCTCACCTATAGATTGACAGTGACCCTAAGATAACTGATTATTTCTTAAAGACTATTTAGGGTTAAGTTGAGTGAATGATTTATCTTGACAACTTGGTCCTTAAAAATAAGAAAAACTAATTTTAGATGCCTTATTTTGTCTGAGCTAACTTTTGGCATCCCAAGACTTAATTGAAAGATAACAAAATCAGAAAATAAAAAATAAAAAATAAAAAATAGAGGACAATTATCGAGTGCCATGTCATAATTTATATTGGTGTATAAGTATTGACATGAGGTCTTTACATTGCCAAAAAACTAGAATTTTCACATGTGTTATCAATACAAGAGGGATTGGCATCAATACCTAAGGTGTGGTATCGATAGATAGCATGTTTGTATCGATACAGACCTTGGCAGTAGCTAAAGTTGTGATCTTTTGCAAAATATATCAATACACAAGCATGAGTATCGATACAAATCCATGAAGTATCGATACAAGCCTCTAAGTCTTAAGATTGGTGACAGTTTTGGCTCTTAGTATCGATACACACCTAATTTATGGAAACTCAAGGGTAAAAATTGCCTTATGTATCGATACAACATGTTTTGTGTCGATACACCAAGGTATTTTTGCCTTGTTCGAACCACTTTTTAGCATTTAAAAATTTGATTCAAACATTTTTTTGCACTAAGAAATCATCATAATTCATTGCAAACCTTGACTTTGGGCCTATGATTTGATTTAAACAAATTTTAGAGAGCCTGAGTAGCGAATTACAAGGGTCACTTTCATAAAATACATGGTTGTAAGAGGCCATGTCTAGCATATCTCTAGTTGCAAGTTATTTTAGCCTTTCTGCTCCCTTACTCAGCATGGCAAAACCAATGGGAAGAAGGCCAGTTGAGCATAGTAGCTGGAGATGTCCCCTAGCACAGGAATGAAAGATTCAAAATGCCTTTGCCTTATATCCAAAAAGCATTGGCTGAGCATTGAATTTAAAGAGAGCTTCCACCTACCTACAGAAAAAAGACTTTCAACCATCTTAGAAAAGACTCTCTAGCAACCTTTAAAAAAGCCCTAGCCATTCCCAAAAATTCTCTAAGAATCTCCAGCCCCAGAACTCTCCCAAAAACACTATTCCATTAACCTTTCATCCTAAACCTTCTTCTATTCCTATAGTTCCTCCAAACCAGAACAAGAAAACCTACAAAAACTTAGCCTTTCACATACCTTTATCTTTAGAACGCCTCATAATCCATAGTACACCAAAAAGCTCCTTGTTTTCATGTTTTTCTTGTTAAATAATAGCAAAAAAAGGAAGAGTCAGAGCTTAAAGTCACTACTTTTAGTAAAGAGAGGAAAGCTCAAGTTTTTTTTTTATATATTTTCTCACCTAGGTCTATTTCTTTTCTCATTTCTAGCACTTGCATAATTTTAGTGAACCATTTATGCTGCTATGCCCATCGCAGGACTCCCATGCATTATTGTTGCCTTGGTTGTGGTAGTCTTAGGACCTTGATGCTATTTTGTTCCTTTAATGTTGCTCGATAGGCTAAGTACCTTCTCTTTCATTCTGTCATCAAAATAGTCTCTTATCCATGCATTTTCTGTCTCATTTCATCGATCTTTATATGCTTAACAAAGTTTGCATGTATTCATAACATGCATTGAGTATGCTCATAGATCTTCTTATGTTTCAAGGAGTTTTATGACGTAAAAATGTTGTCTTGACAACTTTATCATGCTTTTCTCTACTTAAGCATGTTCATATCATTTCCATGTATCTTATTTGCCATTTTCTTGCATTTTTGTTACCCATTTCCATGTTAAAATATCACCCTGGGGTGTTTGCATGTTTAGTTCTTGTTTATCTTTGTGCATGTTGTGTTTTGTTCATGTCATTTCTGTTAAGATGCATGCTTGTTTGCTAAAAATCTGATTTTCAAAGGTAATCCTCAAGTTAAGTTCATGCCACCTTTAATAAATAAAGATTAGCATGGATTTAAGGTTTTTATCATATTGGTCTTCTAATCTTGGGATACATTAAACATTTTAGATCTGGCTTCATGGTAAAATGAGCTTAAAGATGGTGTTTTTAAAACAAAATCCCCTTTTTGGTAGAAAATGTATACTAAGCCTTGATCTTGAGTTTTAAGATCTTTATGATGGCATGGTCAATGGGTTGTTTGATCATCACAAACTACTCTAGGACTGTGGAATAAACTCATGATGCCTATGCTAGTCTAGTCCTTGTGTGGTGGATATTCGAACATCCATAACTAGAATTTGACCCCCTAAGAAAACCAAAAAGTTAAGTAGTCCCCTTGTTTCACTTTGGCAGCACTATAGTTTGAGTTTGAAAAATTATTTTTAAAATCATAAATGAATATTCTAGAACTCTTTGATATTTCCCTTAAAGGGCATCGAAATAACTTTCCAATGACGTCTTGTTTGCCCTTAGACCATTCTGGATGAAGGAATTATGATTTTTCAAACCTTTTCTATCTGGAACCCTTGAAATTAGCATATTACATTCTGTTTGGACCATTTTGGCCCAACGAATGATCTCTCTAATATTTTTAAATATTTTCCTAGAAAGTTTTCAAAATTTCCTTTCTTGTAAGGTGTTGTTTGAAATATATTGATTTCGAATAAGTCCAAAATGATTTTTCAAAGCTTGTCCCACCCTTTCCCCTGCTTACACTATTAGTGTTAAAACAAACCTGATTTCGCCAGTTAATTCTGCCTAGAAAACCTTTTTCTAAAATTTTAGGAATATTTTTATATTAAACCCAATTGAGTCACCTTTCTAATGATACTTCCTTCACTTCCTAAGCCTTTAAATAAGCTAAGAATAAGTTCAGGAATGGGAACTGCATAATGCTATCCCCTATTTTGAGATTAAGATAAATTGAATTTCCTAAATCACCTCTATTTGGATGTTTGAATGTCTCAAAATGTATCCAATCAACTTCTCGTGGAGTCATGTACCAAGACACAAACCTTTGGACTCGGATCTAGGCTAAAACATGAAAGTAATTTCTTTTTCAAGCCCTCGGGTATAGCTTACAAAATATCTCTTTCCATTATAAATATAAAAAATTTTGCCCATAGAGGTACTCCAACTCCATTTTTCTAAGGTGGCACCCCAACCCACTTTTCCTTCAAAATTCAAATTTTTTTTCCAACCAAACCTCTTTTAAATATACCCTAAATTACCAGTTTTGGGAATACTCCAACCCCACTCTTAGAGGGGAATTCTAACCCCATTCTCTACTAGAAACTAAAATTTCCTCTCTAGTTTCTCAAAATATCAAAATTTTATTTTTGGGCATACTTCAACTACCTCCACTCTGAGGGAATATTCTAACCCCATTTTTTACTAGAAACTTAAATCTTCTTTCAAATTTTTTTCTTTGGGGATACTCTAACCTCACCACTCTGAGAAGATACTCCAACCCCATCTTTTCAAATTTCATTTGAAATCTAAACCCTTTCTCGAATATCTCCAGGCTTATCAATCAAAACTTCTTTTTTTTGTCCCTCAAGTACCATCGAATTCAACCAAGTCTCAAAGTTGTCATACCAGTTATTGTTTAATAATCAAAGACAATCGTGAGATACATTCCGATTGTCACTCTTTTTTTTCTATGTTTTTGTGTGCTTATTTTTATGCAATTTTGTTATTTTCTTTCTTGTCTTACTAACATGTTTCCCTTTTGTTAGGGAAATTTATGCATTCATGCTTTAAAAAACCATTTTCTAAAAATTGCAAAGCGATATTTCATGTTGATATCTCTCTAGTACTTGACACGTATCCAAAATTTTAAAACTTAATCCAAAACTTACTTTTACCAAGAATCCGTATGTTTCCCAGACCTCCGCGACGTATAGGCGATATCAAATTATCTTTCAAAACCTGAATTTACATTTTCCATAAAAAGTTCATGCATTAAAGGGGATTGTATCTAAATAATGTCCAAATGGAACCGTTTAAGCCAAAACTAAAGTGAGACATATTTAGTGGATGCCAATTTTAGGCATCATGGGGGTGCTAATCCTTCCCTACATGTAACCAACTCCCAAACTTGACCAATGAATCTCTGGACTTTGTAGACCTTGAAATTGATGTTTAGAGTTTCGTAACTTGAAATATTATTTTTAGTAGGCATCTGATCCTACCTAGCCCAAAATGATTAGTGGCAACTCTAAGTTTATGCCATTTCATGGTGGCCATCTGAGACTAGTTAGATAAGCAATTTGCCCGATGGTTTATCTCCTTTTCATATTACTATGCCTAACCAAATCTTGATCACAAGATAATTTAAAGGCTTGACCACCATCAATATTGTACATTTTTAAGTCAAGCATGCTAAGCCCTTTAGATCATCTGAAGTTTTAAAGGTGGATACGAGGTGATAGCTTTGCAACTCTTCTAGAGACAACTTAGGGAGCTAGGCCTATGACTAGTTATGCCTCAAGGCATGGCCCTTATCTTTTTGGCTTTCATTATTATTTAGTTATGATTCCCTTTTATTTTTATCTTTAACTTTTTACTTTTCATGGCTTTGTTTTGTGATTGTTAGGGACTACTCTGTTCCAGAATAAATATCAACTCAAATAAGTATGGTAATATGTGAGAAAAATAAAAGGTTTGTTTGTTTCCTCGACACACACTGTGCATTTGCATTTACACTAGATTCCCACCAAACACCATGGTGAGGTTAGTATCCTAATTGTTAAGAGGAAGTGAGCCATTCGCCTTTGTGAGTAACCCTACGTATAGATATGGCAAGACCATCTGGGGTGTAAATTACTTATGTCTTTCATAAGTACCCCTCCGCATTTGCATAGGGAAATACATCCATCGAGTCAAACCCTATCTGCCAAACCTGTGATAGGCCTAGGATTGGGGTGCCTCAGTTGTCCTTACCAGATAAAGGAGCAATTTGGATACCAAATTAGGCATCAACTTAAGCCTATATAGTGAACCCTACTAGCTAAACCATGTCAAACCATATCGGATTGTTGCTAGAATAACCCAAAGAGTAGGATCATTTAGGGAAACACTTCTTACCTTTACTCCTATATACCATGGTTACGTGGCTGATGATGGGTGAACATTGTTGCCCATGTTTGTCATTTTTATTTTCATGATAATTTTTTTAGGATATGCCATTACGTTCAATGGCAAATCCTTTTTAATAAGTGGGTGATGACAAGCGAATGCTATTACCTATAATGCCATCTTAAAATAATTGTAGCTAACCAAAATAAGCCATCATGCTGTCCAAACGATGGCTTAACATGTATTTGCCATGGATGTTAATGAACAAATGTCAACAATTAATTGGTCAATCTTGTCCTTGCGAGCTATCATGTCACCTTGCTAAAGGCAATTTTAACTAGACACACTGTTGAGCTATCTATTTGTTGTTAATTGTCATGTTTGCTCTAAAGCATTGTACCACCTATTATTGGGGCAGTTTTGTGATTTATTTTTGTTATTTCTCTTTTGCTTACCTATATTCTTTAACCCTGTACTACCTTATTGTTTCATATTTGTGTCACATTCATCATTTCTTGCATCAAACATATGAAGGCAATTAACATGGGGCAATGGTGAATGAACACTATAGTGCCTATAAGATCTCTGCCCTATTGGCGTCATATTTCTTTGATAAGTTCTGGGGCATAGTTTGTCCATTCTAACATGGCCAGCGCTAGAGGGATGCAACATGGTGCATCTCATACATTCATCATCGCTACTAATACATTTTGCAATCCTAAAGGAAAATTTCCATGATAATATTTTCATGCTCATGATATCTTTTCATACCTCACATTAACATCCTCACTTTGCTCATTTGCATATACACATGCATACTTCCATTCCCAATTCATGAACCTGAAGGTGTAGAGGGGTGGCTTGCATGAGTACCATAACCATTCTAAAAGAAGCTTCATTTTTCCTTAAGAGGTATCAAAGGATGACTGATATTGTTAATCATGGGAGATAAGTACTCAGCTAGAAATTGAAAGATTGGAGCTCATGCATAAAGAAGATCAAGAGCGTATGCTTTGCAAAAATGAGTAACTGCAAGTCCAGATAGCCATGCTGATAAAGATGGTATTAGCCTCCATAAAAGAAGGGGGTAAGCTAGTGTAACTGACATTAAAAAAGTGTTGAAAAATTTTAAAGATCACCCAATTTGTGATACCGGAGTTACAACCATCTAAGAGGAAGCAGTCCAGGAGCAATAACCTAGTATAACACCAATTCCACCGATGCACTCGATTATCCGCATGAATCTGGCCATAGCACCTATGCATTCTAGATTTCATGGGGCAAGCACAAAATCTTCTTATGCTTATCTATCATTACTCGATCTAAATAAGCTTATGGAATAAGAAGAACCTAAAGTTTTCCAACCTTTAGAAGCTACAAAAGACCTCAACAAATACAAATAGCTAGAAAGAAGACTCAGTGCAATTGAGGAGGGAATCATGGATGCCAAATCTCTGGGTCTATTTTTCGATCTCATCATTCCACCCAAGTTCAAAGTACCAAAGTTTGACAAGTACAATGGGATCACAGATCCAACTATCCACATCTAGATGTATTGATGAAAGATGGTCAAGTATAAAGGGAATGAAAAATTTTTAATTCACTATTTGTAAGAAAGTCTGAATGCAGTAGCAGCTGAATGATATAATGACCTAGAAAAAACTTGACATGGGGTAATGGTGAACAAACACTGTAGTGCCCATAAGATCTTCGCCATATTAGCGTTGTATTTCCTTGATAAGTTTTGGGGCATAGTTTGTCCATTCTAACATGGCCAGTGCCATAGGGATGCAACATAGTGCATCTCATAAATTCATCTATCACTACTTATACATTTTGCAATCCTAAAGGAAAATTTCTATGATAATATTTTCATGCTTATGATATCTTTTCATACCTTACATTAACATCCTTATTTTGCTCATTTGCATATATGCATGCATACTTACATTCCCAATTCATGAACCTGAAGGTGTAGAAGGGTGGCTTGCATGAGTACCATAACCTTTCTAAAAAAAGCTTCATTTTTCTTTAAGAGGTATCAAAGGAAGACTGATATTTTTAATCATGGGAGATGAGTACTCGGCTAGAAATTGAGAGATTGGAGCTCATGCATAAAGAAGATCAAGAGTGAATGCTTTGCAAAAATAAGAAACTGCAAGTCCAGATATCCATGCTGGTGAAGATGGTATTAGCCTCCATAAAAGAAAAGGGCAAGCTAGTGTAACTGGCATTAAAAAAGGGTTGACAAATTTTAAAGATCACCTAACTTGTGATACCGGAGTTACAACTATCCTAGAGGAAGCAGTCTAGGAGCAATAACCTGATATAACACCAATTCCACCGATGTACCTGATTATCCGCTTGAATCTGGTTGTAGCACCTACGCATTAAAGATTTCATGGGGCAAGTACAAAATCTTATTGTGCTTATCTATCATTACTTGATCTAAATAAGCTTATGGAACAAGAAGAACCTAAAGGTGTCCAACCTTTAGAAGCTACAGAAGACCTCAACACATACCAATAGCTAGAAAGAAGACTAAGTGTAATCGAGGAGGAAATCATGGATGCCAAATCACTAGGTCTAGTTTTCGATCTCATCATTCCACCCAAGTTCAAAGTACCAAAGTTTGACAAGTACAATGGGATCACATATCCAACTACCCATATCTAGATGTATTGACGAAAGATGGTTAAGTATAAAGGGAATGGGAAATTTTTTATTCACTATTTCTAAGAAAGTCTAAACGCAGTAACAGCTCAGTGGTACAATAACCTAGAAAAAACTTGGCATGGGGTAATAGTGAACGAACACTATAGTGCCCATAAGATCTTTGCCATATTAGTGTCATATTTCCTCGATAAGTTCTGGAGCATAGTTTGTCCATTCTAACATGGCTAATGCTATAGGGATGCAACATGGTGCATCTCATACATTCATCTACCGCTACTAATACATTTTGTAATCCTAAAGGAAAATTTCCATGATAATATTTTCATGCTCATGATATCTTTTCATACCTTACATTAACATCCTCATTTTGCTCATTTGCATATACACATGCATACTTCCATTCCTAATTCATGAACCTGAGGGTGTCGAAGGGTGGCTTGCATGAGTACCATAACCTTCATTTTTCCTTGAGAGGTATCAAAGGAAGACTGATATTTTTAATCATGGGAGATGATAACTAGGCTAGAAATTGAGATATTAGAGCTTATGCATAAAGAAGATCAAGAGTGCATGCTTTGCAAAAATAAGGAACTGCAAGTCCAAATAGCCATGTTGATGAAAATGGTATTAGCCTCCATAAAAGAAAAGAGGTAAGCTAGTGTAACTGACATCAAAAAAGGGTTGACAAATTTTAAAGATCACCTAACTTATGATACCAAGAGGAAGCAGTCCAGGAGTAATAACCTGATATAACACTAATTCCACTGATGCACTCAATTATTCGCATGAATCTGGCTGCAGCACCTATGCAATCCAGATTTCATAGGGCAAGTACAAAATCTTCTTGTGCTTATCTATCATTACTCGATTTAAATAAGCTTATGGAACAAGAAGAACCTAAAGGTCTCCAGCTTTTAGAAGCTACAGAAGACCTCAACAAATACCAATAGCTAGAAAGAAGAGTCAGTGCAATCGAGGAAGGAATAATGGATGCCAAATCTTTGGGTCTAGTTTTCAATCTCACCATTCCACCCAAGTTCAAAGTACCTAAGTTTGACTAGTACAATGGGATCATAGATCCAACTACCCACATCTAGATATATTACCGAAGGATGGTCAGGCATAAAAGGAACGAGAAGTTTTTAATTTACAACTGCTAAGAAAGTCTGAATGCAGTAGCAGGTCAGTGGTACAATGATGTAGAAATAACTAATTCCAAACAAGGGTTGATCTTGCTAGAGCCTTCTTGGACTAGTACAAAAATGTTTCTAATTGGGTACCTAATAGATTATCTTTGAGAAACTTAGAGAAAAAGCCTATCAAGACCTTTAAGCAATATGCCTAAATATGGAGGGAAAAGGTGGGATAAGTACATCCATCATTAAATGAGAAAGAGATGACCATATACTTTATGGAGTCATTATTTACCCCTTTTTATGACAAGCTTATAGGGAATGCCATAAGGAACTTCGCTGATTTGATCATGTTTGGGTAAACGATCAAGAATGCAATCAAAAGCGAAAAACTTAGGAAAGTGGAGCTACTCTACACTAAAAAAAGGAAAATACATACAGATGAAAGAGAAGAGGTCCAAGCCTTAGCCTTTGACAAATAGTTGACAAAGGATTTTACCTTTCACCATCCATTTGTCATAAGCCAAATGGTTCAACCCTCTATGGGTAGTTTTACATCAAATTCATACTTGAAGTTTTACTCGCTAAGATCTTTTCCAATGCATAATTCAGAACCTATGACCTCAATTAGACTAACCTATCAACCAAAAAGGCTAAGAACCCTCAAAAAAGATAGTAGGGTAGTCGAGATGGAGTCCCCATAAAACCAATCCCAATATCATACACCAAAATTACTTCCCTAACTTATCTAGGATCAATTAATTATGCCAGTCTCCTCTGAACTTTTATAGCCACCCTACCCAAAAAGTCATGAAACCTTTTCTTGAAGATTTCATAGAGGGTGCATGAGTCATTCCATAGAGGAATATGGGGCCTTGAAGAGAAAAGTGCAATAATTGATTGGGGTAGTTAGATCTTGATTAACTATGAAATAGGATGTATGAACCAAAGACAATGGGGGGCATTCCAATTTAGCATGCTTCATGTGAAAAGCTATTTTCTTCAAAATGTCATCTTTCATATTTTGAACTTTAAATCATGTATTTAATGAAAGCATGATATTAAAAGTCTCAAAAAATACTAGTGATTGCTTGCATTTTTTATCTTTCTTTTAGGTTTCCGTGCATAAAACTAACTACTTGTAAGATTTAAAACTTCAGGGAATCAATTTTAAACCATCGCACTGACCACACTAAACCATTAAATGAACAAAAACTTTGACTTAGGCTTGGAATGATAAAAACCAATCTTTTAGAATTTATAGACCCTTTGGGAACCAAGCAAACATGATATTCTCTTAGAGTCATATCGGTAGTAATTTGAGGCATATGAGAATTGAGCCCAAAAACATCCACCTTCTTCTTGATAAACTAAAAGCTAAGCTACTAAGCCATACCCCAGAAGGTTTTCAAATCACATCGTGGGTGTAATGCCACCAACTAACCTATGTCCCCACCATAATTTCTTGGTCTCTTATTCTCTCCTTGCATTTCGATACCAGCAAAAGCTTTTCTCAAAATGTTTCTTGTGTCCCTACCATTACCTTTTCGTCCCTAATTTCCTAAAGACCTTTCTCCAAGCACTTTTCAAGGGACCCTCTGCAACCCTATCCCTAGTTCTTCCCTATCATTTTGATATCATGGAACTTGAATCCTTTGTCAATGTAGGATGTTCCTTGCAGCTTAAACTATAGCATCATGTGATTTCCTATCAGTGGCAAGCCAAAATAGTGTATGCCTAAGTGTGTGAAGTGAAAGATAGTAAAAAGGAGAACTAAGGCATGTTTTTAAAAAGATAAGAAAAAAATAAAAATTGAATGCAACATCATGTGATTAAAAAGTCTAAAATATCTTTAAAGGAGCTTTATTTGAGAAATGGTTTTTCAAGTTCGCATAGCGTGTTTGAGATGAAAAATGACCATCTTTCATCATCCTCTCTCAAAATAGAAGAACTTCCTCTTTTACTACCCTTTTGAGCCTAATGAATTCATTTTTTTGAAATCTCAATCAAGGATCACCTTCTACATTAGAGGGCAAAGAATACTTGTTTAAGAAGTATAGGGAACAAATATCCCACTTTATAATTCTAAGAATGCTTAACATCAAGGGGCAAATAGGAAATTTCATCTATCCTGAAACTTTCTTAAAAAGGCCCAATTACTATTCGAAAAATCTTCTAACCATAGACTAGCAGTCTTTAAGAGACTTAAATATCATGCTAACTGGTGAGTTTTCATCAAATGAACATTTTAAGTGAAAAAGACAATAGCTTTTCCAATCATAGGGCAAATTAGGATTAGAATACTTCTTAAAAGAAGAAAGAAACCATCAAGAAAGGTTAAGCTACATTCAAAAAGAGCCAGTTGTAATCTTAACTTTTATACCCTCATTAGCATATATATCATCCTTTATGAAATTATGCATCGTTCGCATAGGCATTTGGGCATTACTTATTAACACACATTACTCCAAGCTTAGTACCAATAGTGGC
Source organism: Adansonia rubrostipa (assembly GCA_038381775.1). Taxonomy (NCBI): domain Eukaryota; kingdom Viridiplantae; phylum Streptophyta; class Magnoliopsida; order Malvales; family Malvaceae; genus Adansonia; species Adansonia rubrostipa. Next base: position 56,665 of record JBBYHM010104904.1, on the reverse strand, counting down.
TAGTCGTGGTGTTTGCATTCACAAGCATCACACTCATGTGAATACACAAACACTAATACTCTCATGCCTTCTCTCCCACCTTTAATTGCACTTATGTACACCCTTATTTAGAAGCATTTTGCATTCAGGTGTATCCATAATTATAAGCATTTGTACTCTCGTGCATCCACATTCATTCATTGATACAAATGTGCATTCTTGTTAATATTAAGAATTTTTTCTCGTGTACCTATGCTCTTACATGCATCCTTACTTGCCTACATTCACACTTATATGAAATCTTCTCTAACTTCACACTCACGTTTGCCTTAGTTTACGAGCATTTACACTTCATGCATTTTCATTGCGCTCATGTACATCCTTGTTTATGCATTCAAGCATTCACATTAATGTGCATTTTTGCTCTCGCCCAGTAGCACTAAGGGGCACCCATGTGATAGGCATTTGTATTCATGAACATTCACCCTATCGCTTTACATGCATGTCCATCACTCCATGCACAAGGGCATTTTGATACCAAGTATTACTATAAACTTACATGCATAACATAGCATTTATGCCTTGAAATGACATTAATGACATACATCACATCTCTTCTCTTGAGGGTGTCAACAGAAAGCCTTCAAAGCCTCCCTTGGGGATATTACTTCAAAACCTTCAAAGCCCCTCTTGATGATATTTTAGAAAAACTTTTGAAGCCTCTCTTGAGGATATTTCTAAAGTTTTCCAAAGCCTCACTTGAGGATATTCCATCAAAATCCTCTTAAGCCTCTCTTGAGGACGTTACTTCAAAAACCTTTAAAGCCTCTCTTAAGGATATTTTGCCATAACTTTCAAAGCCTCTCTTGAAGATGTTTCATCAAAAGCCTCTACAACCTCTCTTGAGGACATTTCATAAAAAAACTTTCAAAACCTCTTTTGAAGATATTTTACCAAAGCTTTCAAAACTTCTTTTGAGGATGTTTCATCAAAAACTTTCGAAGCCTCTCTCAAAGACATTTTTTACCTTAACATTCAAAGCCTCTAAAAATCTAGAGTAGGATTAACAAACCTCAGGGCAAGAAGCCACTATATTAAGCTCATAGAAGATCAGAGATCAAAAAAGCCAAAACTGACCACTGGATTAGGCTTTTAAAATAATTACCTTTGCATCATTTGGACATGCATTGGTATCCTCATGCGTTATATAGCATATAATGTCCTTCACGTACCAACTCCTATATATAAAAGTCAAATTAATAGCGAACCTAAGCTACATTTTCCTATTTTCAGAAAACCTTGAAAAGCCTTAAGTAAGTATCTTTGACATTACAAGCTCATTGAAAATCATCCAAAAGAGGTATCTGAACTCATTTTCTTTTAGTCTTCAAAGAGCAAGATGTCTCATCTTTTCCTTTTTAGTCCTTAATAAATAGGACACCTTTTTTTACCATTCTTAGTCCATAAAAGAGCTAGACATTTATCAAGTTAAAGCCTATACAAAATGGTGGCACCATGTTACCTACCTCAGTTTACAAAGAGCTGGACGCTTATTAAGTCAAAACCCATATAAGCTGGTGGCACCATGTTAACCTACCTCAGTCCACAGAGAGCTAGATGCTTATTGAGTTAAAGCCTAGAGAAACTGATGGCACCACGTTAACCTACTCAGTCCATAAAAAGTTAAACACTTATCGAGTCAAAGCCCACATAAGCTAGTGGCACCATGTTAACCTACTACAATCTATAAAGAGTTAGACGTTTATTGAGTTAAAGCTTACACAAGCTGGTGGCACCATGTTAACCTACCTTAGTCCATAAAGTGCTAGATGCTTATCAAGTTAAAGCCCAAACAAGCTAATAACACCATGTTAACCTACCTTGGTCCACAAAGAGCTGGGTGCTTATCGAGTCAATGCCTGCATAAGTTAGAGGCATGAAGTTAACCTACCTCAATCAAGAAACTACTGGACACTTATCGAATCAAAGCTTAAACAAATTGGTGGCACTAGGTTAACTTATTTCTATTCACAAAAAGCTAGATGCTTATCGAGTCAAAGCCCACATAAGTTGGTGGTGCCAATCTAGGGGGTCAAACCTAAGAAACAACCTAACTTAGTCTTCAAAGAGTAGGACACTTACATATCTTAAGCCTACACTTGTTTAGGGGTTAAACCTAGGAAACAACCTAGCAAAGAGGCCAAACCCTATAAAACATCAAAAATTTTTTTTTTTGTAGATATATTCGGCCTGTCTTGACATAATACTAAATAGTTCTTTTTTTCTGTGGACACACAGAACCATTATTCTACTTGAACAAAATGGTGTTTATTTGTCTTTGCCCTATTCTTAATACTCAGCAATAGCTAAAAAGGGAAGCTGTAGATACCTTATTTTGTCCAGGCCAACTTTATCATCCCAGGATTTAATTAAAAGATGACAAAATCAAAAAATAAAAAAAAATCAAAATTAGGGGATGACTACCAGGTGTCGTGTCGCCAAGCATTATTAGGTGACATGGCACTAGGCGCAAAATTATTTTAGAAAGGTCTAAAATACTTATGGGCCATATTAAAGAAAAATATAAAATGAAGCATCGAAGACCACTTTTTATGGTGTCACTGAGTCATTTAGATGAGTATATAGATCAATTTCCTACTATTTATGGCCAAGGCGAGGTAACTCAAGAAGCCATAGGTTTATGATAGTTACATTGGTGCATAAATATTGATACAAGGCCGTTACATTGCCAAGAACTTGAATTTTCAAATGTATTGTCAATACAAGAAAGTTTGGTGTCGATACCTATGGTATGGCATCATTATAAAACTTGGCAGTAGCTAAAGTGTGATTTTTAGCAAAATGTATTGATATCCAAGAATAAGTATCAATACAAATCCATGGAGTATCAACATAAGCCTCTAAGTCTTGATATTGGAAATAACTTTTGCTCTTAGTATTGATGCGTACCTCATTGTATCGATACTCATAGGTAAAAATTGCCTTGTGTATCGATACAACATGTTTTGTATCAATACACCAAGATATTTTTGCCCTATTCAGACTATTTTTCAACCTTTAAAAATCTAACTCAAACATCTTTTTTGCACTAAGAAACCATCATAATTCATTACAGACCTTGTCTTTGGGCCTATGATTAGATTTAAACAAATTTTTAGAGCCCAAATAGCCAATAACAAGATTCACTATCATAAAATATATTATTATAAGAGGGCACGTCGGTATATCTCCAGTGGCAAGCTATTACAGCCTTTTTGTTCCCTTACTCAGCATGGCAAAACCAATGAGAAGAAGGCTAGCTAAGCATAGTAGCTAAAGCTGCCCCATAGCAGAGGAATAAAAGATAAAAAATGCCTTTGCAATATCTCCTAAAAGCATTGGCTGAGCATTAAATTTAATACGGCTTCTAGCTACCTAAAAGACTTTTAGCCATCTTAGAAGAGACTCTCTAGCAACCTCCAAAACAACTTTTGCCATTCCTAAAAATCCCTCAACAATCTCCAACCATAAAATTCTCCCAAAATCACTATTCCATTATTGTTCACCTGAACCTTCTTCTATTCCCATAGTTCCTCCAAACTAGTACAAGAAAACCTCTAAAAACATAACCTTTCATATACCTTTAGCCTTAGAATGCTTGACCATCAATAGTACTATAAAAAAACTCCTTATTTTCATATTTTTCTTGTTAAACAGTAGAAAAAAAAAGGAATAAACTAAGCTTAAAGTCATGCTTCTAGTAGAGAGAGGAAAGCTCAAGCTTTTTTGAGATATTTTCTCACCTAGCACTATTTTTTTTTATTTATAGCACTTGTATCATTTTAGTGAACTATTTATGCTGCTATGCCTATCCTAAGACTTTCATGCATGATTGTTGCCTTGGTTGTGGTTGTCTTTAGACCTCGATGCTTTTTTATTCTTTTAATGTTTCTCGGTAGGCCAAGTACCTTCTTTTTCATTCTGTCACTAAAATAGTCCCTTATCCATGAATTTTTTACCATATTTCACCTATCTTCATATGCTTAATAATGTTTGCATGTGCTCATAACATGCATTGAGTATGCCAATGTATTTTCTTGTTTTTCAAGGAGTCTTATGAAATAAAATGTTGTCTTGACAACTTCAGCATGCTTTTCTCTATTTAAGCATGTTCATATCATTTCCATGCATCTTATTTGCCGTCTTCTTACATTTTTGTCACCCATTTCTATGTCAAAATGTCCCTTCGAGTGTGTGCATGTTTAGTTCATATTCATCTTTGTGCATGTTGTGTTTTGTTCATGTCATTTCTATGAAGATACATGCTTATTTGCTAAAAATTTGATTTTTAAAAGAAATCCCTAAGTTCATGCTACCTTTAATAGATTATCCCCAGTTTGGTAGAAAATATATACTAAGCCTTGATCTTGAGTTTTAGCACCTTTATAGTGGCATAGTCAACGAGTTGTTTCATCATCTCAAACTACTCCGGGATTGTGGAATTAACTCGTGATGCCTATGTTAGGCTAGTCCCTATGTGGTGGACATTCAGACATCCATAACTCGAATTTAATCCCTTAAAAAAATTGAAAAGTCAAATAGTCCCCTTATTTTGCTCTAGTAGCACTATAGTTTAAGTTTGAAAATTTATTTTTAAAAGTATAAATGCTTTTTCTATAATTTTTTTGATATTTTCCCCTTAGAAGCCATTGAAATACCTTTCCAACGATGTCTTATTTGCCCTCGGATTATTCCTGATGAAAGAATTATGATTTGAAAAACTTTGCTGTCTGGAACCCTTGAAATTAGAGTATTATGTTTTGTTTGGGCCATTCTGGCCCATTGAATGATTTCTACAAAATTTTTAAATTTTTTTTAGAAAGTTTGCAAAATTCCCTTTTCAGCAAGGTATGGTTTGAGATAAAATAATTTTGACTGAGTCAAAAATAATTTTTCAAAGCTTATCATGTCGTTTCCCCTACATACCCTGCCAATGTTGAAAAAAACCTGATTTTGCAAATTAATTCTGCTTAGAAAACCCCTTTTATAGAATTTTAGAAATACTTTTAGATTAAATCCCATTGAGTCACCTTAACAATGGTACCTCCCTCACCTCCTAAGCTTTCAAATAAGCTCAGAATAAATTCGAGAATGGGAACTGCATAATGTTGTCCCCTATTTTGAGATCGACATAAATTCAATTTCCCAAACCACTTTTATTGAGATGTTAACTGTCTCAAAATGTATCAAATTGATTTCTCGTGGAGTCACGTATCATAATACAAACCTTTAGACTCGAATCAAGGCTAAAACATTGAAAATAATTTCTTTTTCAAGCCCTCGGGTTCAGCTTATGAAATATTTCTTGCACAAAATATCTTTTTCCTTTATAAATATAAAAATTATTGCCAATGGAGATACTACAACTTTGTTTTTCTAATAAGGCATTCCAACCCTACATTTTCATCAAAATTTAAATTTCTTTTCCAACCAAACCCCTCTTGAATCTACCAAAAATTACCATTTTAAGGATACTCGGACCCCACTCTTTGAGGGGATACTTCAACCCGTTCTCCATTAAAAACTCGAATTTCCTTTCTATTTTCACAAAATGTCAAAAATTTTATTTTTTGGTGATAATCCAACCCCTAAAAACTCCGAGGGGACACTCCAACCCTATTTTTTACTAAAAACTTAAATTTTTTCCCAAATTTTTTTTGGGATACTCCACCCCTACCATTCTAAAAAGATACTCTAACCTCGTCTGTTTAAATTTCATCTGAAATCCAAATTCTATCTCAAATATCTCTAGGCCTATCAATTGAAACTTTCTTTTTCTGTCCCTTAAGTACCATTGAATCTAACCAAGTCTTAAAGTTGTCATACTATTATTCTTTAATAATTAAAGACAATATAAGATACATTCTGATCATCCCTTTTTTTTAATGTTTATGTGTGCTTATTTTTATGTAATTTTATTATTTTCCTTTTCATCTTAATAACATGTTTCCCTTTTGTAACCTTTTTGCACTTATGTTTTAAAAAATCATTTTTTTAAAATTTCAAAGTGATATTCCATGTTGGTATCTCTTTAGTACTTGACACAAAATATCCAAATTTTTAAAACCCAAATCATAACTTACTTTCACCAAAAATCCCTTCTCACACCTCCATAATGTATAAGCGATGTCAACTTAATCTTTCAAAACTCGGATTTACGTTTTCCATAAAAGTTCATGCATTCAAAGGGATTATATCTAAATAATGACAAATGGAACCATTTAACTAAAACTGAAGTGAGACATAGTTAATAGGTATCGATTTTGAGTGTTATAGGGGTCCTAATCCTTCCCCATAATTCGAATATTGTTTTCAATAGGCATCCGATCTTGCCTAGCCAAAATCATTTGTAGCAACTCTAAGTTTATGACTTCATGGTGGCCACCCGAAACTAGTTAAATGAGCAATTCGCCCGATGGTCTCTCTTCCCTTTATATTACTATGCCTAATCCAAATCTCAATCATGGGTTAACTCAAAGGCTTGACCAGCATCAATATCATACACTTTTAAGTTGAGCATGCTAAGCCCTTGTGATCATTCAAAGTTTTAAAGGCAAGCACATGGCAACAACAATAATGACAAGACCCCTAAAAATAAAATAATAATGATATATTGATTTATAGGAACGAGAGGTGCACCTGTCTTTTAAGTTTGGCTAATAAAGATTTGTGTCTTGGCCATGTTGAGATAGCTTAGCAACTCCACTAAGGATAGGCTAGAGAGTCAGGCCTAAAATTAATCATGTATTAACTAAATTTTAATTGATTCGGTTTCAACCAATATTTAACTATAATTTCAAGTATTTTTAAAACAACCAATTTTTTTATTTATGTGGAAATTCTATTATATATTGTTCATATTTTCACTAACCCTTTTGTTTTTATTGTAGCATTATTTTTAGGGGAATTTAGGATAGGATTTTTATTATTTTTAAAAGGGTCGAGTCATAAAAGTTTTGTTTTTCCTCTACACACATTGTACACATATATACCATTAGAATCTCCTCTACGCATGTAAAGGGGGGTACAAGTTACCAAATCTTTTAAGATGGGATGAAGTAGCTCTACTTTTTAAGGTGTTAGCCTTTGTCAAGCCAATGAAAAGTCTATCAGGTGTAAATTCCTATGCCTAACCAAGGTGTTGGTCTTGTTACGGGCATGGAAAATGCTCTTACTTGAATTAAATATTTTTTGACATAAACCCACTTTGAGTAAGGAATAGGGTACCTCATTAGTTCTCTTTGGGCTTAGGGAGAAATTCGAGAACCTATTTAGATGTCCAACCTGAACTTTATATAATGAATCGTAAGGGCCTTACCTAGCTAGAGCCATATCTGATTTAAATAATTTTTAAATTAGGTACACATAGGGGAACACTTTTAACCTTTTACTCTTATAATTTGATTTTCTTAATTTCAATAAGTGTAAATTACATTGCTATGATAAATTTTACTTTATTTTATTTATTTCTTGCCTTGATTTGCTATATTGTAATGAACTTTCTCAGAACAATTTTTGGCAATCACTAATTGTTGTTGGAAAAAATGGACTTCATGGAATTTTTTTCTTAAGTTAAAAAAAAAAGAAAACATGAACATTTTTTTTACAAAAATCAAGTCAAAAGAAAAAATAATCATAATCAAAATCAGATTAATCAAATTTATGAAACCTTCTGGTTTACTAAAAAAAGAGAGAAGGTAGTGTTAGGATTTTTTTCTTTTCAATTTTTGCATAACATCTATATCCCATGAAAACTTGTAAATTCATTTGTATATGTAAGATTCACACATTCATTTGTTTATATGCTCATGCATTCATAGGTTCCATAATATGCTTAATTTATTCTATCTATTGCATTTTAAGGACCAAGATATGGATGATAAGTTAGAGGCAGGAATCAACATGTTAGGGTCTATCCAAGAAGAGTTTAGTCATGAAGACTAAGGAATCAAATATTTGCTTAATAGATTAGTAAAAAATGGTCAAGGGTCTATATGGGATAAAAAAGGAACTTTGCCTAGGAGCATTATCAACCTCGATGAATCTAGAAAATCAGAGTCTAGGAGATTAATTAGAAGCATGAATAAATACCTTGGAGAGAAAAATTAGAGAAATAGGTCATGAGATTCAATAGATAAAGGAATAACTATCTAAATTGACAAAAAATCAAAGATCTTTTCAATAATCCTTAAAGGTCACCAATGCATTCAACCCAACATTTGGCACTTAAAGACTTAAAGACTAGATCAAGCATACCGCTAGATGAAGATTCCAATTTTTGGTCTATTCACTTCAGTGAAGCAAAGATGCCTGATTCTAAGCCTATACAAATTATCCTACCTTCTAACCCTATTTTTTCCCAGCATTATCCTACTATCTTTTAGTGTCAATACTAAGAACAAAACAAGATGGAATTACCAATAAAGTTTAATGTTGACAAGACATATATGTGAGTTGATAAGTTTTTTTTCCCATTTAAGATGGAATAACATAAGACCACTAGATGGAAAAAGAAGACACTACTCGACAAGATGGGTTAAAATAAATCCAAAACAAGGAAGGAAAATGGGAGCCTCAAACACTTCAAACCACTTAAAAAAGTAAAAAAAAGTAAAAAAGTTATGGAGAAAAGGTTTATGTAAAAGCAAAACCTTGATCAAAAGAATTTACAAATAGTCTCATATCATACTAACACTTTTATCAAGGCATCTAAGGCAGTACAAGTAGAAGGACGCCGATTAATATTCAAGATACATAGATAGTAAACACTCAAAATATACAACAAAAGATGCTTGTAGTTAATCCACCAGTAACTTCACAAAGGGCAGATGCGAGGACCATTACTGCATAAAAGGAGTCAGCAGTTTTTAACTTGGATAAAGAACAAAGGTGTAAGCAAAAAGGCAAAAAGCTAATTAAAGCCTTTTAAAAGAAGGTTAAAGGCCATAAAAGAGGATAGGCTCTATAGTGTTGATATTGATAATCTCCATCTATCAAGATTTGATTATCTCGTTAAAGTTTAAAATTCTAAAATTTGAAAAGTATGATGTATTCATATGTCCCAAGGCACATTTGATGACATATTACCATAAAATGGTTGGGTATACTAGAGATAAGAAATTGCTCATCCATATTTTTCCCAAAAACCTAGCTGAGGTAGCTATGGAAAGGTACTTTGAACTAGAAAGAGGCCATGTGTGTATATAAAGGGACTTGGCTAAAGTATTTTAAAACAATATAAGCATAGGTTGGAAATTGCTTAAGATTGAGAAAGCATCTAAAACATGAGAAAGAATCCTATGGACAGCTACAGAGAATAGGCTTATAGATGGAAACATAGCCTCAGACATTCAACCACCTTTCACTGATAGGGAAATGCATGTTTATTTCATGGATACTTTATCACCTCTGTACTATATAAAGTTGGTTGAAGATGGTTTCTTTGGGTTTGTAGATATTTTATTTCCTCTAGAAAAGATTAAACATGGCATAAAAACTGGAAGGAACATAGATACCAGCCAAGTGGCATATGCAGGATAAGAATCTGATCCTATCAATAAATACCAGTAAGTCACAACCGATGAAAGCTAGGACCATGGAAATAAGAGCAAATAGGAAAATCCATTTAGAATCCATCTTCATTCCTAACCATCCATTACTCAACATTCTTAATAGGTTCATTCCTATATCGTATAACCCTTTACATAAACTTTTTTGACCTAAAGTGCTAAAAAGTGAAAGGACTTAGGAAATAGTTCAAGTGATTCTTAAAAGCAGAAATCAAAAGGATAAAGGTATATCATGCCCCATCGATATCCTATACTTAGCTTTTTCCTTTACTCATTTAGAATCAGATGATCTTTATTTTCCTAACAAAGCCTAGGAAGCCTTGCTACTCGAAAAGGTATAATCTAAGTGCTAGATGCGATTATATTCAAGGGGTAAAAAGCCATTCTAGGAAAAACTGCAATGCATTCAAGAGCAAAGTATAAACTTTTAGGGATGCTAACCAGATAAAATTCCATAAGCTAATGGATGCCTATCAAGGATAATTAGCCTAAGAGTCATTGACTTAATGGTATTGTACCAAACAAAGGCAGTTTCTATCTTAACTTTAAGACGTTATACCTATTTTTTAGAAACTATAAGTTGTCAAATGAATGAATATTGTTCTTCCTATCATAGGTCATGAATTTTGCTAATAATTTTTTCCAGTATTTATGGTAATAAGAACATAAAAAAATTTTCTTTGATAGGTGATCATCATTAAATTACACTATCTTAAATGGATCCTTCACTTCCATTTATATATGATTATCTTAGACTTTCATCCATAGACTTTTCACACCTAGCTATTATTTTTCAAATTCTCAAGGGTCGAACAAACTAGTTATGCTCCTAAAGATTCAAATATCGATAATTCGACTTGTGTTAAAGTAATGACGGCTTCTAAGATCTACCAAATTTATCTGGATAACTTTTTACTACATTTTCATGACACTCTTCCAAATCTTTGATTTAGGAAAAATAAGAGTAAAATATGAGCAAAAAGTACTTTTTCTCTGGGATAAAACCCTTTCATCCAAGGCTCGATAAATAAGATATGAAATTTAAGGTTTTTTTATGCTAATTCAATTTCCTTATTAAAGACTCAACCATAAATAAAATTCATTGGTGGCTATAGAGCTAATAATGTAGAGAGGTATTCATTAAGCCAAAATAAAAAAACAAATTTAAAAAATTAAGTGCAACATCATGCTCTTAAGGTACTCAAAATGATTTTAAAAAGAAAACCATTTTTTTTCCTAGTAAAAAGCTCTATAATTTAAATGGCTTTATTTGAAATGAAAAAAGATCATCTTTCTCTATCTTTAATAAAAGTGAAAATTATTCCTTTTGTAGTTCCTTTAAGCCTAGTGATTTTTTCTTTCATTAAACCTAATCAAGGATCACCCTTCATACTAGGGGCAACATGAAGCAAAGCTTTAAGGTTAAAAGAGGTAAATCCTGTTTTTAAAGATACAATATGAACAAGTTGGTTGTCATAAGGAAAATTTAAAAACTGATTCAAAGTTTAAATCTCAAGTTCCTTCAAAAAAAAAGATTGAAGAAAACATGTTGAAGAAAGAAATAAAGAGAAGCAAAGAAAAATGAAAAAGTAAAAAAAGACAAAGAAATAAAGACGTGTTTTCTCTTGAAAGGCATGCTGGATAAGAATTTTGCTAAAGATAAATAATCCTTGATTCAATTACCCTTAAACACTTGATTTAGACCCATTTGTCCTTTCTTTCTAAGCCATGAACCATGACCAATGTTACGTACGTTCAAAGTTCATTTTGATCAAGCATAGTTATTTAAGTTGCCAAGCCATTCCTGGGAAGCTCTTAAAAAATTCATCATTTTTGATGATTTTTAAGTCATTAAGAATATGATAAGGCAATCAATCAAGAAAAGAATGAAAAAAAAAAGAAGAGAGAAAAAGTAAAGAAAATGAAGTTCTAGGGTGAAAACTCAAAAAATGTAGTCTAAAACAAACTTAAAGGTTTGGGATTGCTCTTAAACTGACAAAGGTAGCCACCAAAAGAAAAAAACTCTTCCATTTAATTTAGAAATGATCCTAAACCTTTGGAAATTGCACGACATCAGTAAAAGGTTGAGTCAAATTCCTAAATATTGATTTGATTCAAGATAACCTTTTAGAACTTTTGTGTCCAACCGTTGGAATTGGTGCTTACCAAAGGTCTTTGAATTAACCTCTTGAGCTTGGTGTTTAATAGCATTAGTTTAACACTTGTCCAGCTATTATATTAGAAAATTAAAAGGATGTTATAACTTGATTGTTTGCCTTTCAAGGAATTCCACTAAAAAGAACATCCATTTGAACTTAGTCGTAATGAACTTCGACTTTCTTATACCAATTTCTTTAAGTTAAATTTTAACAATGCCACCCTATTTGTTTCTCTTAATTTATTTTTTCATCTTATTCAAAGATGTCTTGAATGATGATCATCTATTGCAACAAAGTGAATTTAAATCCTATATGATTGAAACATTATACATATCAACTTAATTTTTTTTCTTGTATACTCCCATAATTTCACATTTATCTAGACCTTGCTTTAAAATATTTGAGACTATTTATACATGTGATGATATGATAGAGGCATTAGGTTGATACCACCAAAACCAAATTACCTACCTTAAATTTTTTTATCCATTAGATAGTACTTTAAGCTTAAATAGCCTTTTTATTTATGAAACTCATCTACTCGACCTTTTAACTTAGAAAAATAAAACTCTACCTTATTCTAAAAGATCAATAGAGCATACTATAAGATCTTATTTGTTGTTAGAATTCATTTATTTTGAGCTTGATGATGAAATTAATCAGTTTTGTAGAAATTCTTGTTATTTGGTGGATAACAAAGAGTTGTCTCAAACAAGTATGCATTGATGTATCATATAGCTAAAATTTAACAAAAACAAGGCATAAATGAAAATAAAAAAAAAGCAAAAAAAATGGAAAAAAAGATGTGCATGGTGCATCAAAATGAAACATATGAAGTCTTAGTGGAGTACTATATATTGAGAAAGAAGATATAAGCCAACAAGATGTTATGCTCTAGTTGTTTATATTTTGCTCCACCAATTATTTAGGACTATTTTCGATTTCGTTGCCATCATTTATTTCTACCTATACTTATAGCCCTATTATGACCTTGAATAAAGATATCTTGATCCATGGAATTGTATGGTTTAATAATGTGGAGTTAATAGACAAGTAAGAATATGGTAGGCTTTCATGAGAGTGAGTGAAAATGAGAAAAGTTAAGATTACGTTTGAATGAACATAATTTTGATTGCGATATGTTAATGTTGGCTCAACTCAAACCATAAAAATTCAAGCTTGATTGTTTGTGAAATTTGCTAAGCTATTGACTAGTTTATAAGACTTGTTCAATTCTTGTCTTTAATTTCTACTGGAAGGATTATGAATAATTACTTTTAGCATATATCAGTTATTATTATGTTTTCAACGTTTTTGTGTATCATTCTTATAAGCTTTCATGAGACTAAACTCATCCACTAGGGATTTAAAGGCTTGCACACGCTAAGTCCCACCATGATTTCCTATGAAAATGGATTATATAGATTTTCATACTTTATTTTGTTTTGTTTTGCTTAAGGAATAGCAAAAGCTAAGTGTGGTGGTACTTGATAAGTTCATAAATCAAACGGGTTATGCATCGTCTATTCTTGGTTTTTGTTATATTTTCTATCTTTAGTTTGGTTGCTTATTTTTGTTTTTCAATTTCAAATTTAATTTTAAAGAATGAAACAAAAACATGTCAATGAGGGTGTTAATAAGCTTATAATATCAAAATCACAAATATAGAATAAGATATTTGAGTAAAAAAAGATTAGATTATTTGCTAAATGTTTGATTTTTGCACTCTAAGTAATAAGCAAGTATTTGCCTAAAAAACATTAGAATTGATCAACCAAATTTGCTTTGAATGTGACACCAAATTTCTTACTTTGAATACGATTCTCTAACTTTACCTAGGGTTCTCTTCCAACCACTAGATAGAGATTTAGCTTTTGCATTCAAAAGGAAGGAAAAATCATAATTTTGAAGAGGCTAAAAGCATAGTAAAGAGAACAAAAAAAGAGAATAAGGAGAAGACTTAAAAAAAAACATTATTAAAACTAGCCATCATAGTTGAGCTTCTTTTTTTCACTTTTTCTTTTCTTTTTCTTTCATTCTTGCTAGAATTTTCTTATGAATCTGGTATTGAGCACATCAAACATGTCTAACTAAATTCTTTTATGGTCAAGGGTGATTTCAATGCCCTAGACATGACTTTATAATTGATCTCTAGAATTATTCAACAATTATCCATTGAAATTGTTTATGTTATTCTATAAAAATTATTTATAATTCTTATCTTGATTTGTTTAAGTGCACAACTAAATAGACTTTGATAATTATATTCTGCTAGATTAAAAATCTTGATCCGTAATTGTCTTGTTTTCTTATCCATTAATAGTTGTTTATGATCAATTATTATGATCAAATTTTTGTTGATTGCGATCTAGAACATAACCTAGGTTAAATTATCTAAGCTTGTGCATTTATTGCTTAGATCTATCTATCTTTGTTATCTTAATGCTTCTATTATATTAAATCTGGAGAGCTTATTTTAAGTTACTTAATAATTAGGGATTAAATAGAGAGCTTGTTTTATTTAATGACAAACTAAGAAAAGATTAAGATAGCAAAGCTTGTTGCTTTCTATGATTTAAGAAATAATTGGAGATAATTATGATATTTATTCTAATTTATGTTTAAAGTGGTGAATGATTCCTTAACCACACTTTTCATCACTATTGTTACTTGTTAGATATGAAATTCTATTTTCTTAAACCTTAGTTTTACTTTTATGTCTTTTATTTATTCGCATCTCAATGCAATCAACCTTCATCATAATTTAGTTTATTTCATTTGTAAAGTCTTTTTAATTTGTTTAGTTAAATTAGATTAGAGTTTTGCTTCAATAACTTATAAGTTGAGAATAATTTCTATGGATAAGACTGTTACTTACCTTGTTTATCATAGGGCGTAACATATTTTCTTCGCTAACGAGTATGTATTTTGTAATTTCATGCAAAGGTAATAACATACCTATTCTTTTTTCCCAACTCATCATGCTGCTGCAGCACATATCCTATCAACCTATCAAAAATTAAAAGGTGGAGAATCAATGGTGGTCCTTGGACTAATGGCACTAACATAGATGGATTTCACAAATAATGTTTCACTTTGTTAAAACCTTTTTAACATTCCTTATCTTATCTCCTTAGATAAAGTCAAAAGATTGGATCACATTTATCTATAAGTTAGGAGATGAAGTAGGTGATGTAATCCTACTTGCCTAGAAAACATTTTACTTTCTTTTGTGTTTGAGAAGGTGAAAGATCTTAGATAGCATTGATTTTATCTAGTTCTACCTCTATGCCCTTATGATAATTATAAAGCCCAACAGTTTTCCTGATGTCACTCCAAAGCGCATTTAGCTAAATTAAGTTTAAACTCAAACTTCTTTAACCTCTTAAAGAGCTTTTAAGGATTTCCCACTCGATTGTTTTTTTGAAGTGAGTTGGCAATTAGGTCATCCATATACACCTCTATCTATTTGGGCATCATTTCTTAGAATAACATCACCTTAGCTCTTTGGTAAGTTGCCCTAATATTTTTCAACTTGAATGACATCACTCTGTAGCAAATGGTCTCTCACATTATTAGAAAGTGTCTTTTCCATGTCTTCTAGAGCCATTTTGATTTAATTTCACTCGAAAAACTCGTCTATGAAGTAGAATAATGAGTTTTTTACAATATTGTCTACTAGCATGTTAATATATAAGAAAGGGAAATTATCTTTCAAACTTGCTCATTTCAGTTCTTTGTAGTCTATACACATCATACTTTTTCATCCTTTTTAAAACTTGAACAATATTAGCTACCCACTTTGAGTACTTTGCTACTGCAATGAGCCTAGCTTTGAATTATATTTTTTTCATTTTAGTAGCATTTTTGGTTTTATCCTTTTTAACTTTTGCTAGATTGTTTATATTTCAGCTTGAGGTGAGTTTATGGACTATAATATCTATATCCAGCCTAGCATAACCTGATAAAACTATATGAAGGTGCCTTTGTACTCTTCGAGCAACATAACAAGCTTTTTTCTTGTGAAGGGGGAGATGATCGTTCCTACTTTTATTTTTCATTTTCTTTTTAACTTCCTAGATTTATAACCTCGATTGGTTTTTCATAAGGGAGTATTTGCTTTTTTTTTGGCTCAATGAGTCTCAATAGATCAAGAGGTAAGGTGCAGTCATCAAAGTCTTCTTCAAAATCAGCATCACAAATGGTTTATTTGATCAATCTCCAAATTGTTGATGAGATCATTTTCTTTTATTCTTTCAAGATGCCTATAAAAGGGTAAGGAAAAAATAGTATAGGCTAAAAAAGAATGAAATTAACAAGTGCAATGTTGAAATGAAAATATAGAAATGTAGAATAAATGGATGAGATACAAGTGATTTAGGAAAATATTTAATGCATTACCATTAAAACAAAATTTTAATTAATATATTTTATGCCCTATTATAAAAGGATCTCTGAATGCCTTCAGTCAAAGGTAAATAAAGTGCACTCTTAGTTTTACTCAAGGACATACTTATATACTACAAAAATCTCTGTTGCAGTCTACTTATTTGGCACGAATCTAGAAATGCATGGTCATATCCCATGGTTATCTCCCACATCCTTGATCTCTTCATTAATGGCTTTAACCATGAATTTTTTGAAGGCTTTCTCAATCACCACCACAACATCTCCATATTTTTTCTGCATATGAGTTAATGATGCCTCTGGAACAAAAAATTTCTTTTAAAGGACACACAATAATCAAACTTTGGTCTAACTCTTCTCTCAATATTTGAGCTAGTTACCTTTTTTTGGCTTGTTCTTAGACTTTTTCTTTGCTTTATTCTAGCTTGAATCTATACTTCTCTTTTTCACTACACTTATCCAATGCAGCATCCTCTGAAAGTATTTTCTCAGTTTTTTTGAGCTCAAGCTCCCTTATCGATTGTAAGCTTCAATAAATCTATGTTTTCTTGGATAGTCAGGGCCTTGGAATCTTAGGACTTTTGCTAGCAAAAGTGGCTTTATGAACTTCAAATAAAGAGCATAAGTGGTGGTAGTTGTTATTATGTTGTCTTCTCCTAACAAGTGACTACTTTGTTAACCACCATAAACTTGACCTATTGGAGGAAGATCGAGGGAATTACCCTAGCAGAATGATTCCTAGGTCTACCCAGGTTGCAATTATATGTGGGTGTGATATCTATAGCTTGGAAATCCACCTTCAAAGTACATAGGCCGATATTGAAGGTAAATTGGATGCCACCCTTCATTTCCTGTCAACTCTTATCAAAAGCCTTTACCACTGTATGGCTATGCTTACTTTAAGCAATATCAATTGATAATCTTGAATGAGTAGCCTAGGGTATTACTTTGAGCATTAACCTATTATCAATAAGGACTTTATATAATGTGTGCCCTTTATAATAATTGGTTATATGTAGAGCCTTGACAAATTACATCCTTCCATAAGTGATTTTTATGAAATTATCCACTACAATGTTGTTTACCAAGTGTTCAAGCTTGTCAATTGATATGTTATGAGGGACATATGCCTAGCTCAGAACCCTTAACAAGGCATTATGGTAAAGTTTAGTGTTCAAAGTAATGAAAGGAATGAGATCTTTGTTGGCTACTATTTCAGTTGCTCTATGACATTATACTTGCTATGCTCAAGAATTCAATGGCTTCATTTTCATTAACTACCTCTTTTATCTTAATAGATGGAGCTATTAATAATTCTTAGCCAGTTACACCTTTCAAGATTGTTGTTATTCACTAGTTTTTTATTTCACCTTAGATTCTAATGTTTCAAGACCATAGTATTAAATGCTTCGTGTCACATGACTAACCCTCCTGACATTAACTATTGTCATTTGGTTCGCTATAGCTTTCGATGTTATTATTTCTAGTTATAGTTCCACAATACCTAGTAGTTTTCTTTGTAAAGGAATAGGTTTGATGCTTTAATAATCAATTTTAGGTTACCTTTTTAGTGGTAAGACCAGACACCGATTTATCACATTAGATTATCAACGGTCAATCTATAAAGACTGAGGAAACTCTTTTCTAACCACGTTAACCATCCCTTCTTCTTCTTTCTTGAGTTTTTTTATAGAACTTGATTTCCCTATTATTCACGATTCTCTATACCATTACTTTAGGTAGTGTGAGACTTGCAAGAGCTAGAAGAATTTTTTACATTATTTTTATGTTCTATAAACCCAAAGTTATTAGCTTAAATTTTACAAGGGCTGCCAACATAGTTTCCATAGGGTTCTAACTTTTTCAATGCTTTTCTTTACCAAATTGACCCTTCCAATGGGAAAGCATTAATCTTTTAGTCATTATAGCTAGTAGTAGATTAGTTGCAAATTTGGACCTGTCTTTATGTTATTAAATATCAAAATTTTGGCATCAAAAAAAGCTCTAAACTTTCCTTTTGAAAACTAAATAGTTTTCAATTAAGTGCCCTTTTATTCTAGCATGGTACTCATAATTGGCATTGGCATCATACTAACTTGGATATGGAAGGACATAAGCTTTTACGAATACAAGGGCTATTATATGACCCTGAAAGAGCTTAGAGTATAGCTTTTGGTACGTAATTAATATTGGGTAGAATATGGGTCTATTTTGTTTGGATTTCTCGTTATTCTAGCTCGACAAAAACCTTGTTTTATGTTTAGCTAGAAAATAAAGCAAATGATGATTGCATTGTGGTGAATATAAGACTAGATGCAAGAGAGAGGGTATGTTGGACCTGATTGTAATAAGGCTTAGATGCGATTAGTGGCGGGTAGTAACAAAAGTCAACATAAATAACCGTTTGGTTCTCTTCTTTATTCTTGGCTTACTTGGCCTTCTTAATGGTAAATAATTTGCCACTACCAATCTTTCTAGCCTTGATGGTAGTCAATCATTTTGCCCAAAATGACTAAGTCGACAAAATTTTTTATGTCATTTCTAATAAGTTTGCATTACTATGGTGTGCTTAAGGTACTGATAAACAACATGGTCACCTTCTTCGCATTAGAGGCAATTGAACCTACGACACTAAATCCCTCCATCTTTGTGCATACTCGATTAGGCATCCAGTACGTCATGTGCTTGTACTATAAGTGAAATGCTTTAGCCAAAACATTCCAACTTTGGATCTGGCTTTAAGTTAGCATATTATATGGCCTTGTTGTCACACCGTATAAACTATCCTAAAAACATATAATCAATAGTTTATCATTATGGTTATGTCTTGACAATTTCTAGATGAATATCTTAATGTGAGATTAAAGGGATATGGTGTTATTGTACTTTTTGTAATGTGTCATCTTAGACTTTGTTAGTATGACTAGATTTGCACTAAGCTTAACTCATTGGCATCCACAGTGTCATACTCTTTTGCACCCTCAATGGCCTTAAGCCTTTTGTAAAGTAGCTAAAATATCAATCTCTAGCTCAACTTATTTCTAGGCTTTTTGTTTTTACTTTTCTTATTTCCTAAGCTCATCAAAGTCTGAAACTAATGAGTCCTCTAAAATAAAGACAGGACTCGAGCCCATAGTTCTTTATGGCATTTTAAGATTGATTTGTGTGGCGGATATGGTTTCCATAGGTTGAGCATTTTGTTGGGCCTATCATTCTTGTAATATTATCCCAAAAGCACTGGCAATGTTATTAGTAGTGTTGTTTCATTCTTTGCCTTGATTTATGTTCTCGGGCTTCTTCCATTTACAAGCTATAATCGCTATTAACTTTAATATCTGGGCTATATTTCATCTTGCCTTTTTATTATTTCTTCTTGGGCCCCTCTATGTGTAGCCTCGATCAAGTATTATACCTTTTTATAGGTTGTTTAAAATTTCTTCTTGGATTTGCTATTTTTAATGCATTAAAATATATTTCAAGTTAGATTTTTATCTCATGGTTTATTATATGAATGAGCATATGTGCAAATTATTAGATCAATGTAAAGAATATATATAATTATATTAAACAAATATGTTGTACATTGTTCTAATGCTATTTGCTTTAAATATGAATCCAAACTTGAAGGGATTTTTATTAATTCATAGACTTTAAATTACATATTATTAATCATTCTAGGGTTACAATCATAAAAAAGCCTAACTTACTCATACGGTACTTGCACTTCTTCTAAGAAGCTTATAATCTGACCATACTTTCTAATCGAGTCAATTTGTAGCCTCAATTTCTTCACCTTCTTGATCATCATCCTAGCTTGGATCATTGTTTGGTAGATCTATTCGATTAGATGATACTTTTGTCTACTAATACATCTAACTACTCATCTCTCACCATTCATCATAGTAGCCTTAACAGCCTCATGCCATTCTACCTCTATTTCTTAGTATTCTAGATCAAAGAAATGATGTCTTTTTTCGCTATTGTAGTGTTGTCACATGGCCCGAATGAAAGGTTTTCTTCTCTTCTTGTAATTGGGACACTTCTTTTTCTTTTTTGATTAACTTTGCCTTAAGTTGCTCATTCTCTTGAAGGTATCGCTTTGAGCTTACTGTCAGAATGGAGTGCATCCTTCCCCAATCTTTTTGCATTCAAGTATAGATTCTTTGACTTCGCTTTCCAAAACCTAGTTCTTCCATGCATTCAAATATTGTTTAAGCTCTTACATTTCTTCAATATGGCTTGTAAAAAACCCACTTAAGCTTCCATATCTACTAGTGAGCTTCATTCTTTTGTCTTGTTCAACCTAATTGGTCTTCATTCATTTTTAGTCATTGGATATCTTTTTGAGCTCTTTTTCCTTAGCTCTCTTTTTCATATTTAAATAAGCAACTTATCTTGGAGCTTTTGATTCTCATCACTCAATTTATTCAGATTCCTTGCAAACTTTTTTTTAGGGAGATCAATTTCTGATGGCACAACGTGCTTTGATCAAATGACCACTCGAGGAATAAACCTATCTGTACTGGGGAAGACCATATCACAACCATGAATTATTTTTCATGCAACATACCCCAAAGTGATTTCATCTGTGAGTCCACTTAGGCTGGATTCGTTTCTCTCCTTCCACTGCAGAATAATTTTGTGCAACTTACTTTTATATTTTTCCCTTTAGTACTTAAGATTTGCAATAGCTATCTTAGAGGTTATTGGGATGAATTGCTTTGACCAATATTATCTCTAGATGAGTAATAGTGCATATCATACTGTTCCCCAAAGCCTTAGCAATAAGGTAAATGGTTTTTTTCATGCATTGGTATGTAAAAGCCTTGGACATGAACCATGGTGCTTTCCATGCTAAGGGTCTCTATCCACTACTTTTTATTTCCCAATCTGAGCCATTCTTTCCTTATAAATGCTTAGAGAGGCATACACTTTTGCAAGTATGGCTTGATTATCTTATCTTTCCACCCCAAAAATGGATTTCGGCCTAAATATACAACAATAATGCATATCAACTAAACCTTCCTTTGCTATTTTTTTGGCATGTGTTCAAGGATTGGATTATCTTTGCCAGAATAGTTCGTGCTAGGTGAATGCCCTTATGCAGTCATTCTAATAAATCCACCATGAACACCTAAATATGGCTCATAATTCTAGGGAGCAAGACCAAACTGTAGATAACCAAAGCAAACAAATCAATGACTTGCTCTCTAAATGAATATGGATGTACTCGCGTAAAAACTCCCATGAAATGACATCAGTATTGTCATTCTTCAAAATATATTCTATGGAAACTGATGGTTTACATTTTTTGCAATATATGCTTTTTGAATCCAAAGGCCTAAGTCCAAGTAAGGCCAAGTATTCTTCAATCGTCGAGGTTAGATCTTCATTATTGAAAGGAAAACACTAGTAGGATGGATCCCAAACTCTATTATAACTCTGACTAGTTATTCATCTATTAGGATCTTAAGGAGTAGCGCTCTGTGCCTATACTTTTCGGTGAACTAGGTCCTCTTCACATTCCCTTACTAATCCTATATCTCATGTACCTCTCTTTATTAAATTTTTTACACTTGGAATCATTATATGGAAATTTTTATTTTTTACTTTCAACTTTATTCTATTTTTTATGATCTAAACTAGGAATTTTGGTATACAAATGGGCCAAGCATATGTAAAATATGGTGTTAGGCTTTAAAACCCATAGAATTTTATAATATAAATCTCTAAATACACTTTTCTATCCTAATCATTTTCATTTGATATTTTCATTGAATTTTATTTACTTTTATGGTTTTCATTTCTTTTAATTTAATTTCGAAATGAGCTTTTCTTGTTAAATTTTTTTTCATGAATATTTTAATTAAGATTTTTGCCTTTATTTAATTTTTTATTTGTAAGATTTTTTTTCATGTAAATTTGTAATTAAAATATATTTTGTGTATAATTTATTCTTAATTGTTAGTTTGGTTACATGTAAAATTTTGGTTAGACTTTTGGTTTGAACTCCAACTATATTTCTTACATGGAATTCATAATTTCCTCTTCCTTTTCTCTTTTAACTATAATTCAATTAGTAGGAAATTTCCAATGACATGGGCATAGTTTGGTTGAAATTGGACTTTTTCTTGACCAATTTAGTTTGATCTAAACTAGTTCCAACATGATCATTAAAGAGTACAACATAGCCATCATTCTATCTAGATGGGCAAAAGTCATGATATTAGGTGGTAGCTTACAAGAAAAATGACAAAAGGCATGGGAAATATGACAAAGCCAATCTAAGAAGCAAAAATTATAAAAAATAATTGACCAAGGGGTTAGGAAACCCCTTGATTGAATGTTGTTTGGAGGGTTCAATTTTTTTTATGCTCTTATCTTTAGCTCCTCCATTGAAAAAAAGAAAAGAAAAACTCCATTTTAGAGGTTTTGGAAAAAAAAGGCTTTAATTTCTAAATTAGTTTGCTACCAATTTTTCTTTTGATTTTTTTTTTACTATGTTTCTTTTTAGTCTGCTTTGAAGGATTTTAAGGGTATTTTTTGTACAAAAATTCTTTCTTTCATGTTTTTTGCTTGAATACATTCTTATTTTTATTTCTTCCTACATGAGAGCTTGATGATCCTAAGGTAGATTAGGTTAGTGCTTATGCCTAAGGTTTTCGTACCAAATTTAAAGGCCAAGCTTTGAGCATTGATCAAAGGCAATTTTATTTCTCTTTACTATTTTTGGTTTAAATTCCCTTTAAATTTTTTGAGCAAGAAATTTATTTTGACTATTTTGATTAAGTTCATTTAATTTGTAGAGGTTTTAATACAAATACGTTTATGTATGTTGATTCTTGAAAATTTATGTCATTATTTCATGTTATTTATTTTTCTCATGTTCTATGCATGAATGCTACTTTAGATAAGATGCATGATATCTCATAAGCTTTTTAGGTTGTATGATTATTTCATATGAATGTGATGGTATGAGGTGATGATAATGTGGCATTGATAATTTTCTATTTACATGAGTTCAGTGGATGTCTTAGATTTTGTGAAAAAAAATGTCATGCATAGTTGATTTTGACACAAAAATAATTCTGGGATATTTTTTAGGTTAGTCAAATGCCTTAGGGTGTAAATTTAACCTATAATTTTTAAAGCTGTAAAGGTTGTTTTCATGATAATTAAATTTTTAGGAGTTAATTTAGAATTTTTCCCTTAATTTTCAAACCCATTTAGGGGCATTTCCATTCTTGGTTGAATTCGTAAGAGCTATTGCGCAAATTTTGTAAATTCTTTTAAGGCCATATCATGCTTGACTGAATATCAAAGGGGCAATTTGCAACTATCTAATTTTTTTTTCACATGTTTAGGCCAATTCATAATTTGGCCAAACTTTAGGGACTTTAGTGCAATTTACAAATTTTTATTTAAGGCCATTCATGTTTGGTTGAATGGTCAAGAGTCTATTAGGTAAATTTTCCATGAATTTTAAATAGATTTAGGGCTATTTTATGCATTTTAAATCATAAAAGTGTTAAGCTACAATTTTTAAAACTTTAAAGAACTTTTAGTAATTTTTCACCATGCTAAGGCTACTTAAGTCATTTCGATCACAAAATTACCCATTTATGGTAATAAAGTCAATTATACTGAAATTGAGTTATTAGGCTTAGGTCTTTTCTTTTTGTCCAGATCGAGTTTTAGTTAGTATAAGTTTTGTACTTCCTGTCGAAACGAGTCTTTAGGCTTAAGTTCAAACCTTCCATCAAGAATAGTTCTTAGTTAGATTAAGTTTACTGCTTTCTATTGAAAGTGAGTCTTTAGACTTAGGTCTGCACCTTCTACCCAAATGAAGTCTTCATTTAGGTTTACTTACTTTCGTTGAAATTGAGTATATAGGTTAAAGTTCATAACTTCCATTAAGACTGAGCCTTAGTTAGTTTAGGTTTCATATATTCTGTCAGAATCGAGTCATTAGGATTAGTTTCGTAGTTTTTGTCAAAACCAAGTCTTAGGTCTTTTATTTTTTCTAAGATTAGATTGAGTCCTAATAAATTAAATAAAATCCATATTTTTCAAAAAATTGAGGCAATATCCTCAAGTTAAAATAGTTCATAGATATGCTTCCAGCATATGGAAGTCATCTTATCAATTATTTTAAATAAAGGAATACCCATTTCGAACAAACAAAATTAAAATTTTTAAAATAAATACTTTCATATTCCTCTATTTCTCTGATAAGGTGTGAAAGGTATTACTAGTAATAGAAACTGACTAAGAATCAAGACTTTGGCTAACTCGTAATTAATAGGTACCATTTTACGAATATCATGAAGGGGGTATGTCTCATACTACATGTAACCTATTTTGGAACCCTTTCACATTATCTCTGGTTATAACGTAAACTCAAAGTTTATTTTTAAGGGTTTCGTAACCCTCAAAAGACAAACTTTAATAGGTGCCTTATAACACCTAGCGCAAATAACTGGAGCAACTCTTTTGTACATTTACTCTATGATGACTGGCTAGCGCCATAAAAAGGCACTCTTAATTGAAAAGGGTGCACCTTTTCTAGGGATTTATGAGAAGGCTCACCTAAATGAAGAAGGTATACCTTTTTAGGGATTTATTTTGTGGTTCGCTTAGATGGCTTAGCCCTAACATGGAATAAATAAGTGTCATCATGTGCCCCTTTCAATTCTTATCTCTGGACAATTCAAAGTGAGCGCACATGAGTTAAAAGATATTTATGGTGGTGTGGTTGACCTTTTGGGTTATCCTTTGATTTGTATTTGAATTGGGCATAGTAATATGAAGGGAAGAAAAATTGTCGGATGAATCGCTCATCCAATTAGTCTTGGATAGTAACCATAAATTTAGAGTCACAACCAACCATTTCAGGCAAGGCATGATCCGATGCCTATTGAAAACAATATCTTGAGTTATGAAAGTTGAAACATTAATTTCAAGGTCTACAAGTTCCAGAGATTCATTGGTTGTGTTCGGGAGTTGGTTACATATGGGGAAGGATTAGCATCCCTATGACACTCGAAATTGGTACCTGCTAACTATATCTCACTAAGATTTGGCCAAATCGATTCTGCTTGGTCAGTTTTTAGATCTAATCCCCTTTTATGCATGAAATTTTTTTATGGAAACTGTAAATCTGGGTTTAGATAGAAAATTTATATCACCTATGTGTCACAAAGGTATGAGGAGCAAAGGGATTTTTTATGAAAATTATTTTGAAATTAAATCTTGAAAATTTAGATATTCCATATTAGGCACTGCAAAGATACCGACACAGAACATTGCCTTGTAAAATATTTTGAAAAAATAATTTAAATATAAATGCACGATTGTCACTACAAAAAGGAAAAATGTTAGTAAGATGAAAAAGAATATAATAATTTCACAAAGAAACAATCAGAAACAAAAAAAAAAAACGTAAAAGGGAGGGACAATTGGAATGTATTTTGTAATTATCTTTGATTATTTAAGAATTACCAGGATGACAATTTGGAAACGTGTTTGGATTCGGTGGTAATTCGAAGGATGAGAAAAGGTTTTAACTAAAACAATCTAAGGTATTTAGATGAGAGAAAATTTTTGGACTTTGAGGTAAAAGTGGAGTTAGACTATCCCCTCAGAGAACTAAGGTTAGAGTATCCCCAAAGATAAAGATTTTGATATTTTAATAAAATAATTAGAAATCTCGAATATATTTGAAAGAGAAAATTTAAGTTTTTAGTAGAAAATGAGGTTGGAGTATCCCTTCAGAGTGGTGGGGTTGGAGTATCCCCAAGAATGAAAATTTTTGATGATTTAAGAAAATAATTAAGAATCTCAAATAAATCTAAAAAAGAAAATTCAAGTTTTTAGCGAAAAAGGGGGTTAGAGTATCCCTTCGGAGTGTTAGGGTTGGAGTATCCCTAGGAAAAAAATTTTTTATGATTTAAGAAAACAATTAGGAATCTCGAATAAATCCATGAGAGAAAATTCAAGTTTTTTAGTGGAAAAGAGGGTCGAAGTATGCCCTTGAAGAGATGGCATTGCAGTATCCCCAAAGAGGAAAGGATACTTTAAAAAAAAAGTATTTTTAAAATAAGGAACCGAAGATTTGACTAAAATAATTTTGTTTTAAGCCTTGATTCGAGCCTAAAGGGCTTGTGTTGTAAAAGACCTAATCAAATGCATTTTGAGAAGTTCAAATGTCTCGATGATCACAATTTGGGAGATTAGGTTAATTTTAATTCTATAGAAAATAGGGGAAAACATCCCATTATCTTCCTTCCCAAATTTATTTTGAGTTAATCCGAGGGCTTTAAGGGTAAATGAGTTATCGTTGGAAAGATAACTCAATAAAGATTAATATAAAAATATTTTAAAAATCCTAGAAAATCACTTTCTAGGTGGAATTAACTTTTGAAATTAGGCCTGTTTTGACATTAGCTGCATGTACAAGGGAAGGGGTGTGATGGACTTTAAAAAATCTTTTCGAGCTTATCCAGAATTATTAAATTGTAAACAATACCTTTTCAGAAAGGGAATATTGTAAACTTCCTTAAAAATATTTAAATAATACAAAAAAATCATCAATGGGCCAAAGCAGCCTAAACTGAATGTAATGCGCTGGTCCTAGGGGTTCTAGCTATCAAAGCTTTGAAAAATCTTAACTCTCACATTTGGGATAATCTGAAAGCAAATGAGACATCTTTAAAAAGATAATTTGATGCCTTTTAATGAAAAAAGATAAAACAATTCTATAAAAATCATTTATGGTTCAAATATTTTTTTCAAATTTAGACTATGGCATTGCCAAAGAAAAAATAAGGGTTATTTGATTTTTTTAGTTTGTTGGGTTAAACTTGAGTGATGGACATTTAAACGTCCACAATAAAATGAAATAATGACACGGGCATTATTAGCTAATTCCATAATACTATAGTAGTTTAGGATGATAAAATAACCTCTTGACCCTGCCACCATGATGGTGTTAAACTCAAAATCAAGGCTTAATATATATTTTTTATCAACTAAAAGGGACATTTTTGTTTGAAAAATAGCATCTTTAAACTTATTCTACGATGAATCTAGGTTTGAAATGTTTAATTTGTCCTTGAGATTGGAAGACCAATTTTATGAAACATTGAATCCATGTTATTCTCCATCTATTGGAGGTAGCATGAACTTAACTTGGGGATTTTGTTTTGAAAGTTAGATTTTTAGCAGAAAAGCAAGCATCTTGGTAGAGATGTCCTAAAAAATACAACATACACAAAGATGAACAGGGATAATACATGCAAATACATAAAGATGACTATTTGTTATGGAAAAGATAACAAAAATGCTAGGAAGGGACAAATAAGACGTATGGAAATGATAACTCTATGAATAGTATCAAAAACCAGGCTATGAAAGATGACATGAACATATTTAGGCAAAGAAAAGTATGCTAGAGTTTTGAAGACTACACTTTTATGCCATGAAACTTCTTAAAATGCAAGAAAATGCATAAAGATACTTAATGCATGTAACAAGAACATTCAAGCATGTGTTAAGCATGTGAAATAGGTTAAACATGATAAAAAATGCCTGAACAAAAGACTAGTTTGATGACAAAATGAAAAAGAAGATGTCTGGCCTACCAAGCAACATTAAGGTATCAAAAGAATATCAAAATTCTATGACTACCATAACCAAGGCAACAATAATGCATGAGAGTCCTAGAATGGTCATGGCAGCATAAATGGTTCACTAAAATGATGCAAGCACTGTTAATGAGAAAGGAAATAGAGCTAGGTGAGAAAATACTAAAAGCCTCAAGTTTTAGCCTTTTTCTTTGAGCAACAACTTTGGAATCACTTTTTTTCTTTTTTTTTTATTAGTGATGTGCAAGGAAATGATGAAAAAAGAGTTTTTCTGGTAGTGTGCTGATGGAAAAAAGTTTTAAGGGGAAAGATGAATGGAATAAGAGGTCTTCGAAGTATTGTTGTGGTAATTTTAAGGTGCTATGGGATT
Organism: Adansonia rubrostipa; assembly: GCA_038381775.1. Taxonomy (NCBI): domain Eukaryota; kingdom Viridiplantae; phylum Streptophyta; class Magnoliopsida; order Malvales; family Malvaceae; genus Adansonia; species Adansonia rubrostipa. Next base: position 28,476 of record JBBYHM010104904.1, on the reverse strand, counting down.
AGAGGAAGGTTAAGGGTAAAAGGTAATTGAATAGTGTTTTTTGGAGTCTTTTTTTTTGGAAGCTATTGGACGTTTTTTTTTTTGGAGATTGGTAAAAAAATGATTGATTCCTTACTGAGCCAGCTTTGGCCCCTTTTTAAATTTATGGCTCAACCAATGTTTTTTGGAGAAGGAAAAGACTTTTTTATATTTAATTCCTGTACTAAGGGACAACTTTAGGTACTACGCTTAGCTACTCTTAGTTTCATTCATTTTGTCATGCAAAATAGTGGTGCAAAAAGGCTATAACAGCCTACAGCTAGAGAAAAGCAAGGCATGCCTTCTGACAAATCATATATTTCATGAAAATGTCCTTTTCACTGGCTATTTAGGCTTTAAAAATTTGTTTAAATCTAATCACGAGCCCATAGCTGAGGCCAGGTATGAATTATGATGATACTTGATGCAAGAAATGTGTCTGAATCAAATTTTCAAAGGCTAAAAAATGGCTCGAACTAGGCAAAAATCCCTTGGTCTATTAATACAAAACATTTTGTATCAATGCATAACGCATTTTTACCAATGAGTATCGATACAATGAAGTGTGTATCGATACTAAGAGCAAAAAATTATTTCCAGTCTTAGGACATAAAGGCCTGTATTGATACTTTATGGATTTGTATTAATAGTTCTTGCTTGTGTGTCGATACATTTTGCCAAAAATCACAACTTTAAGTACTGCTAAGGCCTATATTTATACAAACACACTTAGTACCATACCTTAGGTTTTGATACCAAACCCTCTTGTATCAATATTACATATGAAAATATAAAATTTTGGTGACATGAAAGCTTTGTATCAATACCTATACCCTAATGTGACTTGCACGTACCTTAGGCTCTTTGAATACCTAACTTTGGTCACAAATAGTGTAAGACCAACCTATACTCATCTGAATGACTTTGGTGATACCTTAAATAGTGATTTTGATGCCTTATTTCTACATTTTTCTATAATAAGACCCACAGGGATTTTGGACCTTCCTAAAAAAAATTTTGCCTGGTGCTGCATCACCTAATAGTGCCTAGTGACATGGCATCCGGTAGTCGTCCAAATCTAAGGCATCGAGTCACACTCAGCATGTTGCGACACCTAAGATTTGATAAAATAAGGTGCATCAACGAGTTTAGAATTCTTTATATTTTTTAAATTGCTGTCGGTTATTGCATGCATGGACAGTAGCCCCTAAATCATGCCATCACTCTCAAGGCTTAGCATGTGATGCCATATTAATTTTGGATTCCTTTAGTGACTATTACCACTAAGTACTTTTCTTATAAGACATTTGTCTTAGAGCTAAAAGCCTCTTTTAAGCCATTGCTTTAAGAAGTCTATAGTTTTTATTGTAATGCCCTTTTTGTTATAATGTTTATGCAGTCGTTACTTTTTCTTATTTTACTTGTCCTCCTAATTAGAAAAACTTTTTTTTCCTTTCCAAGCAATTCTTGTCTTTACCTATATAATTCATTTTGGAAGTTGAAGCTTTCAAGTTTCATTTTCAATCACAAACACTATAATGCCTTTTAATAATGAAATCCTCAGACATATTTATGAGTTTCTTCGTATAATCATACCAAGTGGAAAGCAATTTTGAAATTATTACCTAACTTCTAGTGATTTAAGAACTATAACCTTTAGGTCATGAAGCCTACTAACTTGCACTTATAATTCATAAATTTGATCTGTAATGGCTATGCTATCAACCATTTTGTATTCAAAATATTTTATTATAAGAGATTCAGCTCTATGTTGCCTTTTATTGTATTTTCTTCCAATTACTTCCAAATCTTAATGGAAGCTTAATTGGCATGTAAAGATCATATCGATGATTCATATATTCATGATGTGTCCCTTACAAGTGAACTTGGTATCTTCTCACCTTCTTTCCACCTTCTCTGTTTTTGGGACTTGCATCATTGTTAGGATTATCTACTTGCTTCAAATTTGGATCTATAACATAGTCAAGGTTCAAATCAGTAAGAAGAAATATCATCTTATCCTTTCATCAATTAAAATTAGTGCCATCAAAGTATCCAATTTCTCAAACTCTTGATTCCACACTTTTGTATATGGTATTTGTTTCAATGGACATTACTAGTAATTCTCTGAAATTGTTGGAAAAATAATCTGTAGGTAGACATAAATGAAATTGGAATCAAGACTTTGAAGTACGATGAATTATTTAGAAAATTTCTTCTGCCATACAAAGTTTCTGACAAAGTAAGGCAAATAATACTCCCAAAACACAATGAAAACTTATGAATTTTACAATTAACAAAACCAAAGGATTCGATCACCTCTTATTCTTTTAAAAAAAATCTAATAATTAACTTTGACTATTAAGGCTGCTATATATAGATCATTGAAAGGCACAATCAAAGAGTTACATCTTAATTAAGAAAATATTTTCATAAGCCGTAGTAACCAATTAGCTTTTAAAGATACATTATTTCATCCAACAAGCGCATCCTTTCATCTAACAAATGCATCATTTTATCCAAAATGGTGCCATGCACTCTTTCATTTTAAATGATTATTAAATGCTTACAAAATTTGTAATCTATCGATAGACAGCTATTTTTGTCTAGGCCCTTGTTCAACAGTTTGAAATATCCTAGATTGAGAACCAAATAGTTGCCCCAGCAAAGGTAGAACTCGTCCAGGCTGATCTAGCATTTCCAAGACCTGTTTGGTCATATTCGGATGACACTTTGTCGTAATTAGGAAATTGTAATTTCAAAGGTCATAAAGAATAAACATGGATAAAAAAGGGGACAAAGTGGATAAAAAAGGGGACAAAGTATCAAAGAAAGAAATTGGATTTTAAGTCCTTTTTTATGGAATTTTGAAATTTATTTCTTGATATGATATCTTAGTTGAATTTCCAATTTTTAGAAATTATTTCAAATTTTTTTGTGAAATTTTGCAAGAAAACCATTGTATATTTTTACCGATACTAATGTAATATTTATGCCAATACTCACCCTAGAAAATCTTAAATGTTTGAGAAAAGTCTATATTGGTATTCTATACTCCAATTTTGTTAGTATCCCAAGTTTTCTGCCCACAAAAAACTTATCGATAAACATGCTTTTATTACCAAACTTTTGGTTTTTACTGATAAACATTCTAATAAATACCTTAAACTCAGTTGTTTTTAAATTTGCACTCACTTGAACTCTTTTAATAAGTACGAAATTCTTAGTTTCATAAGACATTCTTCTTAAAATTCTTTCGAGTTTGGTATTCCTAAATTTTTGTCCTTTCAGAGTAAATATTTTGAAATTCATTATTTTTAGATCTAAATTCATTCTTGAATGTTTTTTTTTTTTTTTCAGATACGAATTTGTCTTCTATAAAGATATTTCTCATAACTTTTTTATGAGTTTGAAATTTTGAATTGTTGTTTTCCACACATAAAATTTTCCAATTTATTCACAAAATTTCTTTTTAAAATTCAACACTTAGGATTTTCTTATTTATTTATTTTCACCAATTTTCATTCATTTTTATTTCAATTCATACATAAGTATCCTATGTAAAATATTAATGCATGGAATTGTTTACTACCATTTTTTATAGGAATTAAATTTTGCACATATGAAATTTTAAAAAACTCTTAGAATTTTTTAGCTTTGATTCCTTTAATTTTTTTTTTGGATTTTCCATCCAAATTTTCCTTGTTGGATTTTTACACATTAATTTCATTAATTCAATTTTTTTTTATGGATTTTACATTGAAATTCCTCAATGGTCAAATTTTTTTTGACATATCAGATGTGGAATTTTAATTCATCCTTTTAACATATGGTTTTTCATCTAACTTTTATATTCTACAATTTGCCCTTTTCCACTCAATTTATTTTATTTAATTTTGAACTGGAGCATGTATCAAAACATTTTGCCAAGAATCACAACTTTAGCTACTGCCAAGGCCTGTATCGATACAAACACACTAACTATCGAGACCACATCTTAGGTATTAATGCCAAACCCTTTTGTATCGATACTACATGTGAAAATTTAAATTTTTAATGACGTGAAAGCTTTGTATCAATACTTATGCACCAATGTGACTTGCATATACTTTAGGCTCTTTGAATACCTAACTTTGGTCATAAATAGTGGAAAATTGACTTGTACTCATCTGAATGACTCGGTGACACCTTGAGTAATGACCTTTGATGCCTTATTTTTACATTTTTCTGTAATACAACTCATAAGCATTTTAGACCTTCCCAAAAAAAATTTTTACCTGGGATTGTGTCACTTAATAGTGTCTAGCGACATAGCACCTGATAGTCATCTCAATTTTTTTAATTTTTTGATTCTATTATCTTTCAATTATGTCTAAAGGTGCTAAAATTGGCCCAGACAAAATAAGGTGTCTATAACTACCCTTCTTTGGTTGTTATTGAGTATCAAGAATAAAGCAAAAAGAAATGGACATAATTTTGTTTGGGTAGGATGATGGTTTTAAGTGCTAGCAGAAAAATAGAGATCTAGTTAGTATTTTGTTAAGATAGGCCGAGTAAATTAGCAATGGTCCCAACTGATAAGAGAATTTCAATGTGTTTTATAAGGTTTGACCTCCCAACTAGGTTTGTGGTTTCCTAAGTTTAAACCCCCAAACAAGCATCAGCTAGTATGGGCTTTGACTCAATAGGCATCAAACTCTTTATGGACTAAGTTAAGTAACCATCCTGCTCTTTGAGGACAAACTAGATTTAGCTTGTTATGGACTGAGATAGGTAAGCGCCTGCTCTTTAAGGATAGAAGTAGGTAAGTGTCCGATTCTTTAAGAATTGAGACAGGTAAGCGTCCTGCTCTACAAGGACTAAGATAGGTAGGTATCTTGCTATTTGAGGACAAAGATAGGTAAGCGTCTTACTTTTTAAGGACTCAGGTAGGTAAGCATTCTGTTCTTTGAGGATTGAGGTAGGTAAGCATCCCACTCTTTGAGGACTTTGGTAGGTAAACATCATGCTTTTTATGGACTAAAAAGAAAAAAAAAGATGCCATGCTCCTTGAGGACTAAAAAGAAAAAGCATCTTACTCTTTACAGATTAAAAAGAAAAGAGGGCATATTGCTCTTTGAGGATTGAAAAGGAAAAATGTCTTACTCTTTGAGGACTAAAAAAGAAAACCATCCTGCTTTTTAAGGACTAAAATGAAAGCAAAGGCATCATGCTCTTTTAGGACTAAAAAAGAAAAGATGCATCATATTCTTTGAAGACTAAAAAAAGGATGAGTTATGCTCTTTAAAGACTAAGAAGAAAAAGAAGGCATCATGCTCTTTGAGGACTAAAAAAAAGAAGAATTCCTGCTCTTTAAAGACTAAAAAGAAAAAAATGTACCTATTTTTTGGGGACTAAAAAGGAAAAGATGTATCTTGCTTTTTTAGGAGTAAGAAAGAAAAAACATCATGCTTTTCGAAGACTAAAAAGGAAAATATATGTCCTACTCATTGAGGACTCAAAGAAAAAGTGTCATGCTCTTTAAGGACTAAAAATAGAAAAAAGAATCTTGCTTTTTGAGGACTAAAAAGATGCAAGTTTAGGTCTTTTCTTGAATGGTTTTTTTTGTCAATTTACACACTCATGAGATGGGGGATTTTTACGTACAGCCTTTCGATGCTTTTTAAAAACATGAATTGGTACCTAAAGTTTTGTTTAATTTTTTCTTTTGAGAGTAGGAGTTCATACCTAAAGAATGTTAGTTGTTGTTGAATGATGCATAAGGATACAAATGCATGCCTAAGTGATACAAAAATGATGATTTTAAAAATCTAATCCTGCAATTGGTTTTTTGCCTTCTCGATCATTTGATGTTTTACAAGTTTAATAGGATGGCTTTTTACCTTGGGTTTATCAATCTCCTACTAGATTTCCAGAGGCTTTGAATGTTAAGTCCATTTTTTGGAAGGCATGGGAGGTCTGTGATTGTCAAAGGATGGACATGAGCTTAGATGGCTCATGTTTAGGGACTTTTGTTGCATTAAGTTTGGTCAGTATAGAGGATTCCACTTTACCATTTATGATTCAAATGGTGTTTTTGGTGGTTTGGGTGACTATTTTGAACTCTGGTTGTTAGGATGACACTTTGAAAATAACTTTAGCCCCTTATTTTTGGGCCGGGGTTTATTGAGAGGGGGTTTTAAGCATGTTTTCAAGATGTGAGGTCCAAGGCAAGACCAACTATGGCTCCAAGAGTTCATTCTTAGTCTTAAGACATTAAATAAAATTATTGCAAAGTTTCATCTTTCCAAGTAATGCTAGGAAATCCTGTTATCAGTTCCATTCGTTTATCAAGCATTATCAGTTACATGATAAACATGGTGCAACAAAGGATACAAGAGTTACAAAAAGATCCTGCAAAAATCAAGTGATTGTATTCCATTCAAAAGATAAAATGTATAAGTTATAACAAATTATAGGATTACAAAAGATTTTAAGATACAAAATAGTTAAGAAGGGTTTTACTAGCTGTTTAGCCTTGATGCTGATGACATGAGTCTTCCACTAAGTGTCTTCAAAAACTATTCTAAAGGAATTTATCCTTTTGGTGTTGACTGACTCATAAGAATATTCTTTAGATCGCCCTGTGATGGATGAAGGCCTCGAGGTTAGGTAGTTTTCATTTTTTAGGTAGAGGTAAGGATGAGATTTAGTAAAATAAGTTGGCATAGAATAAGTGAATTACATAGTGATTTGGTGTATTGATCAGGTTATGAGTGTAGGTTAAGTTAGTTCTGGTTTAGGCTGGTGATAGTTTGGGCTTGATTGGTTTAGGCAAGGGAAAGTCTAGTCACTTAAGTCACCCTTTTAGTTTTTAACTTAAGCCAATTTGCTTTTCCTTGATACCCTTTTGGGTTGTCATCTGAGGTTTTTTCTTTTTTTTTTTTTAAGTAATGAAAGTAGAACAAAAATAGAATGCCCTTTCGGGTTTTCATCTTAAGATCTTTTCAAGCATAGTATTCCTCAATGGAATCAGAATTCGTAGGATTAGGTAAGTTGCTACCATCTATCTTGATCAAAATCAAGGCTCTTTTAGAAATATGCACTTTACCATATACGAACCCTCCCAATTCGAAGTCCATTTTCCTTGAGTATCTTTACAAATCGAGAAAATTTGTTGGAGTATGAAGTCACTATCTTAGATTTGATAAGGATGGACCTTTTTGTCATAGGCTCTCATCATGTACTTTTGATGCATTTGACCGTGATAGATTGCTTTCATTTTTTCCTTCTCAATAGGATTTAGCTATTTCTATTGGTTCTTGACTCGTTCAGTATTTTTAAGTTATGATTCCATCACGACTCTTTTAACCTCGATAGGTAGGATAGCCTTCATGGTATAGACTAAGGAGAAAAAGGTTGCACCCATAGAAGTTCGTATTATTATGCGATAGGCATGTAACGCAAAAAGTAACTTTTCATGCCAATCTTTGTACATCTTAGCCATTTTTTCAATTGTCTTCTTGAAACTTTTGTTAGCTGCTTCAACTGTCCAATTCATTTTTTGAAGGTATGGGATGAAAATTTAATGCTAGATCTTGAACTGAAAATAGACTGCTTGTATCATTTTGTTTTTTAGGTTGCATGCATTATTCATGATGATTTGCTCATGGCTATTTCTACAGATGGTATCTCATTTCACAAATTTAGATACAAAGGATTGGTTAACGTTGGCATAAAAAGCTGCTTTTACCTACTTAGAGAAACAATCGATAGCGATTAAAATGAATAAGTGCCCGTCAGAAGCCTTAGGAGTGATTGATCTGATCATGTTCATGTCCCACATAAGAAAAGGCCATGATGCTATCATAACATGTAGAGGTGTTAGTGAAACATGGATTTTGTTTGCATAAATTTGACATTTGTGTCATTTTTGGGCATAATCGATGCAATCTTTTTCAAGGGTCAACCAATAGTAGCTTGATCACATGACTTATTTTGTAATTTGTTGTCCATTAGCATGCGTACCATAAAGTTTTTCATGGACTTCTTCGAGAATTCTTTTAGCTTCAGAGGCATTTATGTATTGGAGTAGTACTTGATCCTAACCTTTTTTTTGTAGAACATTTTACCCTCCAAAACAAAGCTTGTAGCTATATTCGAATGGTTTTCTTATCGACTTTAGCAACATATTTGGGGTATTATTGATCCTTAATGTACTGAAGGATGTAATGATACCCTGGCAAGCCATCTTTCTCTTTTTTAGCATTTTGACAATGTGCTGGAGTTGTATAACCACTTATTTGAATGGGACAACATCCGATTCTTGATTGCCCTTTGAATATAAAGGACAAAGTGGCTAAGACGTCAGTAATTTGGTTCTCTTCTTAAGGTAAATGTTGAAAGGTAGTATTATCAAACTCTTTTATAGTTCTAAGATCATGCTCCTATAATGAATGAGTTTAGCATCATGGGTTGGCTATTCTCCTTTTAATTAGTAAATGAAAATGACTGAATCTTCAAATACTTATAGTGTTTGGATGCCCCTTTCAATGGTTGCTTGGAGTCCCGTGACACATGCCTCTTATTTAGCTAAATTATCGATGTAGTCAAAGTTTAGTCTTAAGGTGAAAGGTAGTGTTTTTTATCAAGCAGGATAAAAATTTCCCTAATTCCATGCCTCAGCACATTTAAAGCTTTATCAAAGTATATTTTCCAAGATGAGCTACATTTGACAGTGCTCTCTGCCATAAATATACACATTAACTCTTCATTAGGAGATTGAAAGTCTAAAGGCTGATAGTCATCTATTGCTTAGCTTGCCAAAAAGTCTACTATTGCGCTACCCTTGATGGCTTTTTGGTTCATATACATAATGTCATATTTGGAAAGTAAGACTTGCCACCTAGCTAATCTCCTTGACAAGGCAAGAGTTTCACAAAAATACTCAATGGGATCAAGTTGGCGATCAGACATGTATTATGGTATAGCATATATTGCCTTAGCCTCCAGGCTATCTAAACTAGAGCAAAACATAGCTTCTCTATTGTTGAATAGCTATTTTCACGTTCTACGTACTTCTTGCTCAAGTAGTAGATATCCTTTCTTTTTTACTTAACTCATCATGTTGACCCAATACATAACCCATTGACTTGTCAAAAACTAATAAGTATAAGATTATAGGTCGACTTGGCATTAGTGGTATAAGTATCAAAGGGTTTAAAAGGTAATGTTTGAATTTATTGAAGTCTTTCTAGCATTTTTCATTCCATTCTCTGGGATTTTATTTTTAAAGCAGCCGAAAAATTAGATCGTACTTGTTTTCAGCTGAGATACAAATCAAGCTATGTAATTTAACCATTCCAAGAAACTTTTCACTTTTTTTTTTTTAAGTTTAAGGCGGTGGCAGATTCTGAATGGCCTTAACCTTGTCAAAATTTACTTTTATTCATTTTGCACTTACAATAAGGCCTAATAGTTTGTCAAATGTGATACCAAATGTGCATTTTGTAGGATTTAACTTAAGCTGGTATTTACAAAGCTGTTTAAAGAGTTTTCTTAAATTGGCCACATGTTCATTCTCTTTTGGTGATTTTGTGATCTTATCATCCACATAGGCCTCGATTTCTATATGCATGAGATGATAGGACAATGTTACTATCGCCTTTTGGCAGGTTGCCCTAACATTCTTAAGATTGAAAGGCATCACTTTGCAGTCAAAAGTGCCTTACATGGTCAGAAGATGGTCTTCTCCATGTCTTGAGTTGCAATTTTAATTTGGTTGTAACTCACAAATCCGTCCATGAAAAAACTAGTGCATTTTTGGCAGCATTGTCTACTAGGGCATCGATATAAGGCAAAGAAGAAATTATCTTTTAGGCTAGCTTGGTTTAATTCCTATAATCTACATATATCCGCACTTTACCATCTTTCTTAGAAACTGGGGCTATATTGGCTACCCATTTAGGATATTTGTCTACTTCAAGAAATTTTGCATAAAACTAATTATTCTCTTCCTTTTTAATCTTTAGAAGCATTTTAGGTTTCATCCTTCTAAGCTTTTGTCATATAGGTTTGCACTCAGGTATGAAGGGAAGTTTATGGACCACAATGGTGGTGTCTAATATGGGTGTCTCTTCGTTGGACCAAGTGAACACATCTTGATATTCTTGAAAGAGACTTATTAGCTCAATTTGGGTTGATAGGTTTATAGAGGTTCTAATTTTAACTTTTTTCTTATCTTCTTTCGTTCTGAGGTTTATTGTTTTAGTAGGATTTTTATGAGGCAATATCTATTTTTCTTCTTGTTCAATTACCCTCAGCAAGTCTAGAAGTACGAGGTTCTCTTTAGAATTCTCTTTAGGCTTGACCTTGTTGGTGCAAATTGGTTGCTCAAAATTGATTTTCAAAGTTTTAGCATGAATATTCATGTCATCTTTATCTAGGTACCTAAAAATATGGAAAAAGAACATTATAGACAAAAAAATATGTAAAAAAAAGATCTAAGAGTTGGCAAGAACTACGAACACAAAAAATGAAATGCATAATGCTTAGTCATTTTCACTGTTAATTCTTAATAAAAAGATACCCATACAAAGGATCCTACAATGCTTTTGGTTGAAAGTATGTAGATTTTTTCCATAGCATTTCTTTGAAATGGACTTGAATAGTACACAAATCTCAGTGTTAGTCCAAACAGTCAAAATAAATCCTAGAAGGCATAAGTCAATCTTTCAGTTTATGACTAACGTCTCTAGCTCATCAATTGCATGGATAGAGTTATCCCCAAATTCCTTGTTTAGTATAAGTATAAGTATGACATGGGCAAAACAGGTATTCACATGTGCTCTTGGATGAAAACTTTTTCAAAGCAGTGGAAACAACATTGGTTCATATCCCACATCTTGTCCCAACAAAGAAGCCATCCTTTTTTCACAGATCTTTTGAGCTTGTTTACTGGGCTTAAATCTTAACCCTTTTTTATTGATCTAGTTGATAATTTTCAAAGCTCTAGCAATTACTTAGAGGTGTTTTAAGTCTTTTTCTAGTTCGGGCACTTTGCCAATAGTTAACTTTAAACCCATATGAGTCTTCTTCGATAGGTGAGATAAATGGCAACCCCTCCTTAACATAAGTGGCATTGACAAACTCAAAGGATTGAAACAAAAATTCTAGGACATCATCATCAGTTTGATATAGGGGCATTGATCGAGGAAGCAACCATGATATCTTCTTTTCCTCCAATACTGATGACTTTGTTTTCGATGATGAATTTCAACTTCTGATGTAATGATGATGCCACTGCCCTCGCAAAATGAATCCAAGGCTTTCCCAATAGGCAGTTATATGATGGAGCAACATCCATCACATGAAAATCTACATCATAAGTGTATGGGCCAATTTAGAGTGGAATAGTGATGTTTTCCATAACATTTTTGCAAGTTCCACCAAATGCTAGCTCCATCGTTCAACTATTTTAGATATGAGATACATCAATAAGGAGCTTGCTCAAGCATGATACAAGCATTTTATTTAGAACTGACCTGTTATGAATAAACACCTTGGACAACGTGCTGCCTTTGTAACATGTAGTGATCCAAAAGGCTTTGTAGTTTCCCATTTCTCCATGAGGGATTTCATCATCACTAAAAGCTATATAGTTGTTGGTAGTGATGTTGCTTACTAAGCAATCCAACTAGCCTATGAGGATGTCAGGAAAGACATATACCTTATTTAGGACCTTGAGGAGGGCATTTCTATGAGCTTTAGAATTCAATAGAAGTGACAGCATAAATATCTTGGCAGATTGCTTGTTCAACTTATCAATGATGTTGTATTCATTACACTTGATGAACTTAAAGAATTTCATAGCTTCTTTTTCACTCACTTAGCTCCTTGACAGTTATCGGATTTAAGTCTTTGGTTGTAAACTTCAGTGCTTGAGGAATAAGGGTGGCATTCTTTTGCTGAGTTTCATCTCTTAATGCTACTAGGGAATAACATGTAACACTCCAAGTTAGATGACTTACCCCTGAGAGATCAACATTTGTTGCCTATTGATTAGATTCTTTAATGATTAAGGTTTTGCTTTCATAATTCAAAGGAACAACATTTTTATCCTTATAAGAGAAAGAGGATAAAAGTTGAATGATCATTTTTGGCATGGGCTGAACAGAGGTAGCTTTGACTCTTGATTAATTGCTAAATCAGACTAATGGCCTCCAACACCATAAGAAAGATTATTCTCTTCCTTCTCAGTGGCATTGATAGATGGTATCACATTTACTGACTGGGTATGTGAGGCTCCCCTTTTATCATTGAATTCAATGCTACCTTTATTTATCATTCTTTGAACCATAACTAAACTCTTTGCATGTTTGAAGAGTATGGCTATAGACGGTATGGAAATCACATAAATAATTGATTTTTTTTCCATTCTTTTGACTCCATTTGATCAATTTGGCTTGTACCAAGATTTACCGGACCTTATTCATTGTCATTCTAACCATATCTATGTTTTCTACAACCTTGTAATCTTTTTCAATACCCACTTGCTTTGCATCTGATTTAATATGAGTATGAGATGAACTAGCACTAGTACAGGATTTTGATTATTATTTGACATCTATTTTTTTCTTTTCCTTTGCCTTTGAAGGTATTTCTTTTACCTGAGTCACTTTTTATGGCTTTATCAATTGTTCCACACAATATGACTACATCTGTAAAGCTTCTTGGGATTCTCTTCACTACTTCCTCATAATAAGGCGCTCATAATGTGCCAATAATTTAATGATCATTTCTTTCTCTGTCGGCAAGGGGTGAATCTCGGTGTCTTTTTTCATCCATCATAAAGAATATTGCTTGAAGCTTTCATCAGCTTTCTTTTCCATGCTCGTGAGGTAGAAACAACTTGAGACTCGATCTATGGTAAGTCTTTCCTTATCTATGGCATTGATACATTCACCCCATTCCTCATAGAACTCAATTTTAAACCGGTCCATTATCCTTTAAACCATTTCAAGGAAAAGTGGATAGCGCTGCAGAATATGCTCTTGATTGTAGTGATTTCTCTGATATTTCTTTTGACCAAAGATCTTTTCTTTTTGATCACCACATTCACTCTTGCCTCTGAATAGTTAGGAAGTGGATTGGCTCCAACGTTATCCTAAGCTATTATTCGACCTTAATCATGCCCCTTTTTCTAGCAGAACCTATACCCTTCTCTTAAATGAGCTGTAATTCTCAATAAAATGGCCTTGTGCCCCGATGTGGTACGTGTAAAAGGCATTTTTATTGTACCATTTGGGTATGGAGGTGATCTCAGGTTCATCAATACTAGGATCGCTAACTGATCTGCCAATAGACATGAGTAAATCTCTTTGTAGGAGTAAGAAAGTGGCTCAAAATATTCTTTTTCTCAAGGTGCTTGTTAATTATTTAGAGGTCTTGCATTATTTGCATTGCAAGATTATGCACTCTGGGCTGTGTTTTAAATAGGATTTGAGGTGAAGCTCATTGTCAGAGCAATCCTAGTAGAGTGGATTGGTTGTGGCATTGATGAGTAAAGGGTAAACCTGGATGAAACATGTTTGGGAAGGACATACCCTGAGATGGATGTAGATTTTGATTAAATTTGGCATGACTTTTGCTAACAGCATTTATCTATTTCTCTTTACCCTTAGTTGTTCACTTCTTGACTGACCCAGATGATTTTCTAATGATATATTGCCACTTTTGATAGCGTTATCGATCATTGCTCTCGATATGACCATATTAACAAATGTTTTTGTGGCATTTCCAACCAGCTTGTCATAGTAAGGAGGCCCCAAAGTGTTGGTAATATGACTATAATCTTTTCTCAATTAAAAGAGGGTGAACTCAAGTTGTTTCTTCTCTCCACTTCTAAGCATATTGCCTGAAACTCTTAAAGGCTTTCTTTTCCATGTTTATAAGGGCAAGACAGTTTGGGGCCCAATCTGATACATGCTTATATTGATTAAGAAAGATCAAGCTAAATCTGGCCATGCCTGAATTTTTATGGGATCAAGCCTTATATACCAACGGATAGCTGCCATAGTTAGACTATCCTGAAAGTAACGGATCAGTAGTTTTTTATTCTCCTTATACCCGACCATTTTATGGTAGTACGTGCAAAGGTGTGCCTTAGGGTTTGTAGTCTCATTGTATTTTTTAAAATCTAGCATTTTAAATTAGGTGGGATAACGAGATTGGAAACCAATCCTAAAGATTTTACATCTACAACCCCAAATTTGTCACTTCTTTCGATAGTTGATACTTGTTTAAGCCTTTATCATTTTCCAAAGACCTCTTTGCTTTTTCTTGCTCCATTTGCTCATTAAGATTTGGGACTATAAGCTTTACCAATGAAGAGTCTGCACCCTGAAACCTTTGAGCTAGATGGTGTGCTACTACAGGGTTAATGTAAATGAATAGTTGAGTAGATAGGATATCTGCTAGTAGAGGATACTATCCATGCAATGCCCTTTCTTGAGGGTTGATGGCTTTAATAGCACCATTCAAGTTACTTTTGGGATTAGCTATTTTTTTCTCATGTTGACGATGCTCGTTTGCCTTTTTTCCTTCAAAGCCTTACATAATAGCTTGGTCAATTCTACAATCTAAGCTTGGAGTTCCTTATTCTTATGGAATAACTACTCTTAGGACTTCTTATAAATAAGTTTAAGTCACTTAATACAGGCTTGGTGATCATTCTCCATCACTTTTAGATAATTAGGAGTGTTATATCGATGATGAACTATAGATTTCATGTTTAAAGTACCTTTACTTTAGACTATTATCAGATTAAATTTTTAATATATGTCTTGAGCATGTTTAATGAGATACAGATAAGTATGCAATTAAATGACAATTAACATGAATGCATAAAGCAATAAAAGAATTAGATTAGTCATGCAAATACACATGGGACAATTAGACTTAGGGAGCATCTTCATCAATAGCATCCCTCATTAAAGTGACAAAATATCCAATTACACTCGATTACATTTGAAAATGCCTGACATAGTTACATTACTTGATCACATGTTCCATAAAAAATAATAAAACTTGGTCATAGGCTTCACTAGGCAAGATGTCATGTGTCAAGGATTGAGCTACATCCATCATATTCTTACCCTTCAACTGGGCTACCTAAATCTGCTAAGTGAGAGGATAATTTTGGCATGCGTGATTGACCACTTAGAGCCATTCTTGCTCTTATTGTTTGGAGGCTCTCATTAATTCATCAACTTGGCCTGGGCGACCTTGAAGATAATGCTCTAAACCTTGAATTCTAATTGTCAGAGTCTCATTCTCAACTTGATTTGCTCTCAAATCTAGGATTTAAGCTTCTGGCCATCCATTCTTTCTTTGGTAAGTTAATGCAAGGGCACAGGTTCTAACAAGCTTTTCCTGTTAACCCTAGTTTCTTCTTTACGTTGATGTAGTTCTTTCTCGAAGGAAGCAATTTTTGTCTCCAACTTAGTTGACAACTTACCAAGGCACACAAGATTTGCTGGCTTTGTTAAGGGCCACATAGTCTTCCCTCAAACTCTTAAGATCCTTATTGAAGTGGTTTTTCTCTTAGATAGCCTAGTTATCTCACCATTCCAAAGATAAAGGTCCATTTCCAATTAATTCTTCTCTTCCTTTAAGGGAGTGATTTCCTTGGTGTAGTTGCCTTTTCTTGGTCAAACTCTCGCTTAAGTAATACAATTTTAGAGGAAAATTCATTAATTGGTATTTGTGATGCTACAACACTAGACAGGGGCAAAGTGTCATTGATGCTATGGATCTTCCACTCATTACATCCTGAGGTTATACTGCTCTCTCTCAATACAATAGGTTTTTCTCTAGGCATGAAAAGCTATCTAAACTTTTAGCTTGTAATTAGGTTCATCATAGTTGAAATCCCAGTTCTCAAGATCTTGGACAAAGGTAATAAATTATCGACACTAAAATTATCATAAAACTAGGATGGCGTGTAACTGGTGCTTCCCCATAATCCATGACTGACACACAACTATAATCTCTGCATTGCTATATGATTTTTTATGGTAAAAATCAAAGGGCTTTCCATGTCACCTCTTTTCTACAGAGGTTTCAAAATTTCTAGATCTATTACTCTTTGGACTTATCTTAGGGCCAATCCTTCTTAAGACTTTGGAGATAAGGCTAAAATTAGGTAAGAAATTGTATGACATCTTTTTTTCTTCAAGACAAAAGTGACTGACAAGCTAGATGTGGTGAAATAGTGTGCCTCTGATAAATCAACCCGTATTGATTCTCTTACAAAAACTAAGAGCTTGAATGGTTTTAGTAATAATTGTTGGTGTAAGATTGATGTTGCAGCATAATCAGGAAAAGTGATCTGCTATCATAGCTTCAATGTAGCCTAATGTTTTAAGAAATATGACCAAACCATATATCACAAAAGCATAGATATCTTGAACTTTTCATCTATCAACAGTACTCACCATTGCTTCCTTCAAGATGGCCCATCAAATGCGCTAACTGTTCACCTTCGTTTTGATACGATCTTTGATCTAGGACTCTATTACCTCTAGAATTTGAGCTAATCTTTTCTTGAAAGTTGAAGGGAGTAAAGCCTTGCAATATATTCTATTAGTCTTAGCCTTCTCAATATTGCATAACACAGTGTATTTGTCAACTGTGGGAACTATATCTTCATGATTGATAGTGAAACATCGATATGCTGGGTTCCAAAACTAAGATGCCACTTGCAACAAACCTCAAGCAAAAGGCTTATGTCTCTATATCTTTTCATGAATAATTCCCTCTAGGTATTATCTTAATTGGTCCATACATACTTCAAATCTTGCCAATCATTCTGATGGTACCCTACCTTGACCCTTTCATGCATTGTTGAAACATAACCCAATTTGAGAACATCTTCATCTTTATGTTGTCAACATTCGGACCATGCTCAGACTTCTTCAAAAGGCTTTAAATATGAAGTGGACTATTGCTCCATGATAGACATCCTTGATGAACACTGAACCATTGGCCAATTGTCCCATAATGATAATGATTATGATGAAATGATGCATGCATCAAATAGAAAAATAAACAAGAAACAAGTTAACGATCGCATGAAGTAATAATCATTAAAATAAGGATATATAAAAAACAGCAACAAAAATACATAATCAAAATTGACCTAACAATAGGTGTACAATGCCCAGGGTGAACATGATAATTGACAATAAACTAATAGCATAACGGTGTGTCTCGGTTAAAATTGCCTTTAGCAAGGTGACACGATTCCTCGCAAGGACTAGATTAACCAATTAAGTGGTGACGTTTGTTTGTCAACACCTACAGCAATTGCATGTTAAGTTGTCATTTGGACAGCATGATGGCTTATTTTGGTTAGATATGATTTTCTTCAAAAGGCTTTAAATCTGAAGTGGACTACTGCTCCATGATAGACATCCTTGATAAACACTGAACCATTGGCCAATTATCCCATGATGAGAATTATTATGATGAAATGATGAATGCATCAAATAGAAAAATAAACAAGAAACAAGTTAACGACCGTACGAAGTAATAATCATAAAAATAAGGATATATAAAAAATAGCAACAAAAATATTTTGGTCAGATATGATTTTTTTTAAAGAGGCATTGTGGGTGATAGCATTTACTTGTCATCACTTATTGAAAAGGGTTAGCCGTAAAACATAATAGCATACCCTAAAAAATATCATGAAATAAAATAACAAATGCAAGTGATAGTGCCTATTATCGCCTATGTAACATGGTGTATAGAAGTAAAGGTCAGAAGTGTTTCCTCGAATGACCCTATTCTTTGGGTTATTATAATAGTATTCTGGTATGGTTTTACATAGTTTGACTCATAGGGTTCACTATATGGGTTAAGTGGATGCCTAAATTGGTGTCCAAATTGTTTCTCCATCAATTAAGGACAATCAAGGCACCCTGATCCTAGGCCTATCATGGGTTCAATGGAACAAGTTAGATCCGATGTATGTATTTCCCTATGCAAATATGAAGGGGTACTCACGAGAGATATAGGAAATTACACCCCAGAAGGTCTTGCCATGCCTATGCAAAAGGATACCCACAAAGGCATATGGCTTATTTCCCCTTAGTAATTAGAACCATAACCTCACCATGGTGTTTGGTGGGAATCTAATGCACATGCAAGTGCACAGTGTGTGTCGAGGAAACAATCTAACATTTCCTTTTACTCCTATATTACCATAGTTATTTGAGTCAATATTTATTAGGGAATAAAATAATCCATAACAATCATAAGGTAAAAACCATGAAAGATAAAATCTTAATAGATAAAAGTGAGAGGGGATTATAACCAAATAATGATGGAATTCAAAAAAGCTCAAACTCGAGCTTGACATAGCTAGTTGTAGGCTTAACTCTCTAATCTAGTCCCTATGGAGTCACCAAGCTATCACCACGTACCTCTTTTTTTTCTCTTTAGATGATCTAAAACGGGCACACATAACTTAAAAGATATATGGTATTTGGTCAAAGCCTTTGAATTATCCCTTAGTTAGGATTTAAATTAGGCATACAAAAATGAGGGGAGAAAAATTGTCAAATGAATCACTTATCCAACTAGTCTTAGAATGTTACCATGAGGTAACCATAAATTTGAAGTCATCATTGACCATTTCAAGCTAGGCATGATCGGATGCCTATTGAAAACAATATCCCAAGTTACAAACTTGAAACATTACTTTTAAGATATACGAGGTCCAGAGATTCGTTGGTTGGGTTTGGGAGTTGGTTACATGTGTGGAAGGATTAGCACCCCCACGATGCCCAAAATTGATACCCGCTAAATTTATCTCACTTTAGTTTGGCCTAGTCAATTACATTCGGTCATTTTTTAGATAAAATCCACTTTTATGCATGAAATTTTTTATGGATAAATCTGAGTTTTGATAGAAAATTCTATATCATCTATGCGCTAGAGGTATGAGAAGCATGGAGATTTTTTATGAAAATAATTTTTGAATTAAATTTTAAAATTTTAGATATTTCGTATTAGGCACTTGATAAATATCAAAATGAAACATTACCCTGTAAAATTTTTTGAAAACCAAATTTTAAATATGAATGCACGATAGTCACTATAAAAAGGAAACGTGTTAGTAAGACAAAAAAGAATATAATAATTTCACAAGCAAACAATCATAAAAAAAAAGAACATAAAAGGGAAGAACGATTGGAATGTATCTCATAATTTATTTGATTACTGAAGAATAACAAGGATGTCAATTTGGAGACATGTTTGGATTCTATGGTAATTTGAGGGATGGAAAAAGGTTTTAATCAAAATTTTTGGATTTTGAGGTAAAAGCGGGGTTAAAGTATTTCCTAGAAAGTTAGGGTTGAAGAATCCCTAAAGATAAAGATTTTGATATTTTAAGAAAATAATTAGAAATCTTGAATATATCTGAGAGAGAAATTTAAGTTTTTGATGGAAAACAAGTTTGTAGTATTTACTTGGAGTGGTGGGGTTGTAGTATTCCCAAGAATGAAAATTTTTGATGATTTAAGAAAATAATGAGGAATCTTGAATAATCTAAAAGAGAAAATTTGAGTTTCTAGTGGAAAATGGGATTGGAATACCCTTTCAAAATAGTGGGGTTAAGGTATCCCTAAGAATAAAAATTTTTTTATGATTTCAGAAAAGAATTAGTGATCTCAAATATTTGAGAGAAAAAATTTCAAGTTTTTTATTTGAAAATAGGGTCAGAGTATCCTCTCAGAGAAATGTGGTTGGAATATCCCAAAGATGAAAATTCTTGATATTTTAAAAGGAAAGGATATTTAAAAAAAAGGTATTATAAAAATAAAGAATCGAAGATTTAAATAAAACAATTTTGCATTAAGCCTTGATCTGAGCCTAAGGGGCTTGTGTTATAGGGGAGCCAATTGAATGCATTTCTAGAGGTTCAAACATCTCGATGATGGCAATTTGGGAAACTAGGTTAATTTTAATTCTATAGAAAATAGGTGACAGCATCATGTTGTCTTCCTTCCCAAATTTATTTCAGGTTCATTCGAAGGCTTCAACGAGTAACCAAGGTACCATTAGAAAAGGGTAAATCGATGAGGATTAATATAAAAATATTTTAGAAATCTTAGAAAATTACTTTCTAGGCAGAATTAATTTTTTATATTAGGCCTGTTTTGGCACTAGCAGCATGTACAAGGGAAAGCGCATGATGGATTTTGAAAAATCATTTTGGGCTCATCCAAAATTGTTAAATCATAAAAAATACCTTTCCATAAAGGGAATTTTGTGAACTTCTTAGGAAAATATTTAAATAATATATAAAAATCATTTGATGCACTGAAACAGCCTAAACAAAATGTAATACACTGATCTTAAGGGTTCTAGATAGCAAAGATTTAAAAAATTAGAACTACTTCATCTAGGATGATCCAAAGGTAAACAAGACACATTTGGAAAGATAGGTCGATGCCCTTTAAGGGAAAAATCCAAAAATTCTAAAAAAATCATTTATGATTATTTTTCAAATTTAGACTATGGTCGTGTCAGAGCAAAAACAATGATTATTCAATTTTTTTGAGTTTCTTGGGGTTGAACTCGTGTTATGGACTTCCAAAATGTCAATAACACAAGGAAAAGAATGACACAGGAATAACGAGTTCATTCACAATCTTGAAATAGTTTGGGATAATGAAACTACCCATTGACCATACCACTATGGAGGTGTTAAACTCAAGATCAAGGCTTAATATATATATTTTTTATCAACTAAAAGGGTAATTTTTATTTGAAAAACATCTTTAAACTTATTCTACCATGAATCCATATTTGAAATGTTTAATTTATCCCTAAGATTGGAGACCAAGTTTATGAAAACATTAAATCTATGCTATTCACCATCTATTGGAGGTAGCATAAACTAAACTTAGGGTTTTTTTTTTGAAAATTAGATTTTTAGCAAATAAGCAAGCATCTTGACAGAGATGACATGAACAAAATACAATATACACAAAGATGAATAGGAATAACCATATGCAAACACACTAAGGTGACATTTTGACATGGAAAATATGAAAAAAAATGCAAAAAAGTGACAAATAAGATGCATCAAAATGATAACTCCATGAATGGCATAAAAAATCATGCTATGGAAGATGACATGAACATATTTAAATGAAGAAAAGCATGCTGGAATTTTCAAAATAGAATTTTTGTGCCATAAGACTCCTTAAAGTGCAAGAAAATGCATGAACATACTCAATGCATGTTAGGAAAAATATTCAAGCATGTGTTAAGCATGTGAAAGTAGGTGGAACATTTAAGACAATGCATGAATAGGACTGCTTTGATGATAGAATCAAAGAGAAGATGTTTGGCTACTAAGCAATATTAAGGCATCAAAAGAATATCAATATCCTATGACTACCATAATCAAGGCAACAATAATGCATGGCAGTCTTAGGATGGTCATGGCAGCATGAATGGTTCACTAACTGGAAATGAGAAAAAAATAGAGCTAGGTGAGAAAATATCCCAAAAGCCTCAAGCTTTAGCCTTTTTTTAGCAATAACTTTATACTCACTTTTTTTCTTTTTTTATTGTTGTTAATGTGCAAGGAAATGATAAAAAAAAGAGTTTTCTAGTAGGGTGTTAATTGAAAAAGTTTTAAAAGGAAGGATGACTGGAATAGAGGGTCTTAGAAGTGTTTTTAGTGGTGATTTTAAGGAGCTATAAGACTGAAGAAGGTTGAAGGTAAAACGTAATACAACAATGTTTTCTAAAGTCTCTTTTTTTGGGAGGTTGCTGGAGGTTTTTTCTTTTTTGAGATTGCTAGAAAAATGATTAATTCCTTGCTGAGCTAGCTTTAGACCCTTTTTAAATTCAAGGTTCAACTAATGCTTTTTGGAAACAAGGCAAGGGTATTTGTTTTATCTTTCATTCATGTAGTAGGGGATAACTACAGGTACTATGCTTAGCTATTCTTATTTCCATTAGTTCTGCCATGCAGAGTAATGGTGCAAAAGGGCTGTAACAGCATGTAGCTAGAGAAAAGCCAAGCATGCTCCCTGACAAGCCATATATTTCAAAAAAATGTCCCTCGTCGTTGTCTATTTGGGCTATAAAAATTTGTTTAAATCCAATAATGAGCCCGTAGCTAATGCCTAATATGAATTATGAGGATTTTTGGTGCAAGAAACATGTTTGAATCAGATTTTCAGCAGCTAATAAATGGCTCAAGCTAGGTAAAAATTCCTTAGTGTATCAATGCAAAACATTTTGTATCGATAAATAAGGCAATTTTACCCATAAGCATCAATAAAATGAAGTGTGTATCGATACGAAGGGCAAAAAATTATTTCTAGTCTCAAGACTTAAAGGTCTGTATTAATACTTTTGGGATTTATATCAATACGCCTACTTGTGCATTGATATATTTTACCAAAAAATAAAACTTTAGCTAATGCCAAAGCCTCTATCGATGCAAACACACTAATTATCGAGACCACACCTTGGGTATCGATACCAAATCTTCTTGTATCGATACTACATGTGAAAATTTAAATTTTTTGGCAATGTGAAAGCTTCATATCAATACTTATGCACCAGCGTGAATTGCACATACGTTAGGCTCTTTGAATACCTCACCTTGGTCACAAATAGTGGAAAACTAACCTATACTCACATGAATGACTTCGATGACACCCTGTACAGTGACCTTTAATGGCTCATTTTTACATTTTTCTTTAATACGGCCCATATGCATTTCAGTCCTTCCCAAAAAAAAATTTACTTGGCATCGTATTGCCTAATAGTGCTTGGTGACAAGGCACCCAACAGTCGTCTCCATTTTTATATTTTGATTCTATAATGAGGTGTCTACAAAGAGAAATTTACCTGTCCAAGTTTAGGAAATCAAGTTGACACTTGGCATATTATGACACCTAATATTTGATAAAATAAGGTGTATTAGCAAGTTTGGAACTTCTTTATAGTTTTTAAATTTCTCTCGGCCATTACATACATGGATATTGGCCTTCAAATCATGCCATCACTTTTAAGGCTTGACATGTGATGCCATATTAATTTTGGTAATCACATTGATGTATAAGCTTTGGATTCCTTCAATGACTATTGCCACCAAGTATTTTTCTTATAAGACGTTTGTCTTAGAGCTAAAACCTTTTTTAAGCGATTGCTTTAAGAAATCTACAGTCTTTAATGTAAGGCCATCTTTGTTGCAATGACAACACAACCATTACATTTTCCTTTTTTGCTTGTCCTTTAAATTAGAAAAACCTTTTATTTGCCTTTCCAAGCATTTTTTGTCTTTACCTACATAATTCACTTTGGAATTCAAATGTGCCTTCAAGTTTTGTTTTCAATGTGCAAGTGCTACAGTGTCTTTTTAATAATGAAATTTTTAGACAAATTTAGGAGTTTTTTCCTATAATCATACTAAGTTGAAGGCAATTTAGAAATTATTACCTAACTTGTATTGATTTAGGAACTATAACCTTTAGGTCACAAAACCTACTAACAAGGACTTCTAATTCATGAATTTGATCCATAGTGGGTATGTTACCAACTATTTTGAATTCAAAATATTTCATTATGAGAAATTCATTTATATATTGCCTTTTATTGTATTATTCTTCTAGTTACTTCCAAATCTTAATGGGAGACTTGATTGGCATGTAAAGATCATATCTATGATTGATAGGGTATTCAAGATGTGTCCTCTACAAATGGACTTGGCATCTTTTTGCTTTTTTTTCACTTTTTCCTTTTTTTTGGGACTTGCATCATTGGTAGGATTATCTATTTGCTTTCGATTTGGATCTAGCATATAGGCAAGATTCAAATCAGTAAGAAGAAATAGCATCTTATCCTTCTATCGATTAAAGTTACTGCCATCAAAATGATCCAATTTCTTGAACTCCTAATTCATCACTTTTATAGGTGGTATTCGTCTCAATGGACATTATTAGTAATTCTATAAAATTGTTGGAAACATAATCTATATGGGTAGATAGAAATGAAATTAGAATCAAGACTTTGAAGTATGATGAATCATTTTCTTTAAAGAATCATTTGCCCTATACAAAGTAAGCTGACAAAGTAAGGCAAATAATACTCCCAAAATACAATGAGGACTTACGAATTTTACAATTAGCAATATGATAGAATTCACTCAGTTCTTATTCTTTTTAATAAAATCTAATAATTAAATTTGACCATTAAAGTTGCTATATATAGACCACCAAAAGGCACACTCAAAGAGGTATGTCTCAAATGAGAAGTATTTTCACAAGCCATGGTGACCAATTGGCTATGAAAGATACATTGTTTCATCCAACAAGTGTATCATTTCATCTAACAAATGCATTATTTTATCTAAAATGGTGCCATCCACTCTTTCATTTAAAATGGTTATTGAATGGTTATAAAATTTATAATCTACATGTAGACAACTATTTTTGGCCGGGCCTTTCTCTAACAGTCTGAATAACCGAGACTAAGAATCAAGTGGTCGCCCTAACAAAGGTAGACCTCTTCTGGGCAGATCTAGCATTTCCTAGACTTGTTTGGTCATATTAGGATGATCCCTCATGTGCAATTGGGAAATTGCTATTTCAAAGTTCGTAAAGAATAGACATGAATAAAAAAAGGCAAGTATCAAAGAAAGAAATTAGATTCTAAGTCATTTTTATGGAATTTTGAAATTTATTTTTAGATATGATATCTCAGTTGAATTTCCTATTTTTAGAAATTATTTCAAAGTTTTTGCAAAATTTTACAAGATAACCATTGTATATTTTTACCGATACTCATGTAATATTTATATGGATACCTACCCTTAAAATGCAAAATGTTTGAGAAAAAATCTATATTGGCATTCTGTACTGCGAGGTGCCAAGTTTTCAATTTTATTAATTAATTTAGAATTTCTCCTAGTGTCGCAAGTTTCCTGCCAATAAAAAATTTGTTGGTAAACATGCTCTAGTTAACAAACTTTTGATTTTTATCGATAAACATTCTGATAAGTACATTGAACTCAGTTGTTTTTAAATTTGTACTCACTTGGACTCTTTTAATAAGTATGGAATTCTCAATTTTGTAAGACATTCTTCGTAAAATTCTTCCGAGTTTGGGATTTTCAAATTTTTGTACTTTTAGAGTAAACATTTTGAAATTTATTATTTTTAGATCCAAATTCATTCTTGAATGTTTTATTTTTTCAGATATGAATTTTTCTTCTGTAAAGGTATTTCTCATAGATTTTTTACAAGTTTGAAATTTTTAATTGCTTTTTTCCACACATAAAATTTTTCAATTTATTTAAAAAAATTTTTTTTTTAGAATTCAACACTTAAGATTTTCTTATTTATTTATTTTTAGTTATTTTCATTCATTTTTATTTCAATTCATGCATAAGTATTCCATAAAAGATATCAATGCATGGAACTTTTTGCTACCCTTTTTTATAGGTATTAACTTTTGCACATATAAAATTTTAGAAAACTCCTAGCATTTTTGAGCTTAGATTCCTTTAACTTTTCTTTGAATTTTCCATCCAAATTTTCCTAGTTGGATCTTTACACATTAATTTCATTAATTCAATTTTCTTTATAAATTTTAAATTGAGATTCCTACATGATCAATTTTTTATATTTGACATATCACATGTAAAATTTTAATTCATCCTTCGAGCACACGAATTTTCATCCAACTTTTATTTTCTAGAATTTGGCCCTTTCCATTCAATTTATTTCATTTAATTTTGAATTGGAGCTTGTTAAGTATCGGTTTCCATAAACCAATTTTTCCTTATGGAATTTTACATGATTTAATTTTTAATGAAATTTTATCATGTATAAAATTTTAACTGAGTACTTGTGTACTTACATTTTAATTCAATTTTTATTCTTTAATTTGATTTTCAATTAAGGATTTTTTGCAAATGAATTTATCAATTATTTTTATATACATATACTGTAAGGTCTTAATTAAATATTTTCATAAATGAAATTTTTAATTAAGGGTTTTTTATACAATTTTTTTTCTAATTTCCAATTTTACTCACTATTTTTGTCCTTAGGTTTGGAAAATCAATCCAAAACTTAGTAAATTAAATTTATTTGATTAATTTACGAAGTAGATTATACTTTTTACATATGACTTTATTTTTCTTAATTTTATTTTAATTAGGATTTTATATGCATTTTCACTATTCTATTCATGATTTTTCCCAATTTTGAACATACTTTAGAAACTTGATTACATAAATTAATCCTAGAATTATGTAATCTAGTTAATTTAATTAAATTAACATATAAGTCATACATGATATATATTATATTATTTTACTAAAATATATTTAATTTGAATTTAATTTTAAATTTAGTTTGTAATTGATTAAATTATATTTTCATTCAAATTTCCATGAGTACCACATGCATTATGGGGACAAGTCATGTCGAACACAATCATCACCCACATCCCTTATCATCCAATAAATTTTCATGCATGAAATAGTAAAAGTAACATTAGGTAATTTCATAGGAAATAAAATGAAAAAAAAAAAGCAAAAATATGGATTTTTATGGTCATTATGTACGGCACTTTAAGGGGGATGGGGGAGTTCATTTTGTTTTCTTCTTCCTCTTCCAACAAGAAATTATTCTTGGTTTTTTAAGGTTTTACTTGGTTTTCAAAGGAATTTTTCTTTTAAAAAAGCTTGAAAGTTTTAAAATGGTCGAATATTAATGGGATTTTAACGCAATTTTTCAGTTTTCTTTTCGGGCCACTAAAAGCTATTTAGTATTTATAGACACCTTATTTTGTCCGAACTAGTTTTTAGTATCTTAGGAGTTAGGTAAAAGATGACAAAATCAAAAAAATAGAATTAAAGCTGGGGGACGATCGCTTCACCCGGTGACAGTTTTTTTGGGGAAGGCCTACAACGCCTATGGACTGCTTTAAACAAATATTCAAAAACGGGCAATTTTCTTCTTTTTGTGACCACGAGAAGATAACTCAAGGAACCTAAGGTATGTTCGGGTCATATGGGTGCTTAAACACTATCACGGGACTTTCACGTTACCAAAATTTTGAATTTCCATGTGTAGTATCGATATATGAGGGTTTAGTATCGATACCTAGCATTATTGTATCGATACAAGTCTTGGCAGTAGGTAAAATTACGATTTTTGGCGAAATGTATTGATACACAAGCATGAGTATCGATACAAGTCCATAGAGTATCGATATGGTCTCAAAGTCTCGAGATTGGAAATAATTTATGCTCTTAGTATCGATACAAGTATTCGTGTATCGATACTCATGCATAAAATTTGCCTTGAGTATTGATACAGAGTGATATGTACCAATACATGTAGGCCATTTTAGCTACTTTGAGCCACCTTTCAGCTTTGCATTACCCATTCAAAATTTAATTTAAACATGTTTTTGCACCAAAAAACTATTATATAACATTGCAAACCTTAACTGTGGGTTCATTAATGGATTTTAATAAATTTTTGGAGTCCAAACAATTAATGACAAAGGTCACTTTCATAAAATATATGGGTGTAAGAGGGTGGCAGGCATATCTCCAGCTTGTAGGCTTTCATAGCCTTTCTGCCGCCTTGATCAGCATGGCAGAACCAATAAAAAAAAGTCAACTAAACATGGCAGCTAAAGATATGCCCTGCTGCAGAATAAAAATTAATGAGGCCCCTTTGCATTATCTTCTAAAAATGAGGGGCTGAACCAAGAAAACAAAGAAGATCTCAGAGGAAGTTACCTCGAAAAAAAAATTAGCTACCTCAGAGGGAGAAAAAAAACTCTCCCAGTTATAAAAAAAAACCTGCCACATAAAAAATCCCAGAGCCATTCGTAAAAACTCTCCAACCATTCTCAACCCCAAAAACACTTCCAAAAATACTATCTTATTGACCTCTATACTCCATTCCCGTAGCTACCTCAAACCACCACTAGAAAACCTTCAAAAATCCAACTTTCCACACATTTTGATCTTTAAAAAGCCTCACATCAACTATACCACTAGAAAGCTACTTTTTTTTATCTTTTTCTTGCTAAATAATAGCAAGGAGAAGGAGGAAATTGAGCCTACAACCACTGTTATGAGAAAAAGGGAAGTTTAAGTTTTTGGTATATCTCTTCTACCTTGATCTTTTTATTTTCTGTTTTGTCATTAACATCATCTTGGTAAACCTTTTTTATCCTTTTATGGCCACCCTAGGATTCCCATGCATTTTTGTGGCTTCAGTTGTGGTAGTTTAGGATCTTGATGTTTTTCTTGGTTTCTACATGCTATCCCTTTACGTTTTCATCACCATAACAGCCTCTATCCATGTGACCTTGCCATGTTCCTTCCACATTCACATCTGCATCTCATGTAAA